>RJVU01071825.1:137459-214267 GCA_003731715.1 Anabarilius grahami
AGATCTGCTTGATTACATTCTTCCAAATATCTTCCTTTGTGTACAGCAGAACAAAGAAACTCATACAGGTTTGGAACAACTTGAGGGGGAGTAAATGATGACAGAATTTTCATTTTTGGGTGAACTGTCCCTTTAATGAGGGAAAGAACTGCAACAGGTTTAAATAAAGGTGCAATATGTAATATTTTCTGTCCACTAGAGGTCGCTAGAGGCCTATTCAAAACAAAGGCGTAGCTTGATGACGGCAAGTTTGAGCGCGGAATCTTGGGACATGTGGTCTTCACCTCAACGGCTGGTAGAAAAGAATCGGAATAGGACTCGGGAAGAAATCATGTTCATGGATGCGATTATTAACGTTACTGTAGTATGAAGCAGAGCAGGACCGAGTGTTGTGGGAGCTGAACGAGGAGCTGGAGCGATTGCGTAACACACGCCTCACGAGCAGCGGAACTTTTATTACGCAACAGTCGCGGACGCCGCTTCCGCTTTTCCGGTCATGAGTATGAGGTAACGCAGCTCTGTTTATCATATTAGATACATTTGAGTGTGTTGAAAATGTTATAATGTTACTCTGCGCGTTCGCTCGGCGGCTGCTGTGAGACACTGTTGCACACTGCAGTAAGATAGATCGATTTTAGAATATCATATTAAATGCTGGATGTCTTGTGTTGACAAATGGCATAAAAATTAATTTTAAAACGTATTGTATGATGGAGAAAATGCTGTATTACTGTTACTAAAAATAAAGCTGCATCTGATTATGCTATGTTAGCTACTTCACAAAATAGTGTTTTTCTCTAATGGTAAAGCATGGTACTCGCAAAAAATCTAGAAAATTAGATTTAAACAATAAGACTAAACGTGTTTAGCTATATAGCAATAATTAGTTTTCTGTCTATAAATATATCAAAACAATATATGTTCCCTTGTCTGTTAAAACATGTAAATATTAAAGCGTCTTTCTTTCTACAAAATAAAACCGGAAACCGAGGGTAACGCGGGTATGACCCAATTGACAGGCGATTCCTCACACGTCCCGGAGCCTTGGTTAAAAATTGCAATTTTCTCACGATTTACAAAGAGTTGCAAAAATTTGGGATGTTGTAAGTACTCAAGTGAACAAAATATATAACACTGGCCTAGTGGTTTTTGGATATTTTACTGTACATATTTTACCTTTAAATAATGCAGGCTGGCTTCAACAAGAGCATATACCATCAGTTAGAAACATCGTAGCTCACAGTAGGTCTGTCTTTAAAGGCTTATAAGTTATTAAAAACCAATTCCCCTATGGAGAAAATGTACAGGCTTTTTACTCTTTCAAAAACTCAACTGCTGCACTCTATTCTGGTAAAAAAAAAAAAAACTAGCAATTTACATATAGAAGTCTTAAAGGTACTGTAGCAAAGATAGTCTGTTTAATAAATTACAACTCCTGGTGCAAGAAATCTTGACTAACATCACTTATAAAATAAAATTCTGCAAAAGTGGACAATATGACATCTTTAAAAACAGAGTGCATGTTTGGCTATGCTTGTGAGGGCCAAATGTGCTCACTTATATAGTGAAATATTATAACCGACAAGTGAAGACATTTTACTGGTCCTCACTAGTTAAAAAGGCTTATAATTTGGCATGTTTCTGTGATGGGTAGGTTAAGGGGTCATAGAAAATATCATTAACCTGATATAAAATCAATGGAAGTCTATGCAGTGTGCTCAGTGTGCGTGTGTGTGTGGGGGAGAGGGAGAGGGAAAGACAGGGTTGGTTTGGAGATGGTGGTATACTGTATAAATTGATGCAGTCCAAAAACTGGAAAAAACTTTTCAGCTTCCTGACCTTGAACATAATCTCCAATACACACCACTAGACGTCTCTCTGTCTACACACACAGTCTCCTCTCTCAACCACAGGGACTAACTTTCCTAACCAATAATAATTGGTCTTAACTACAAGCTAAACAAAACCATACTGCTTTTGTACCATATTATAAAAAGAAGAAGAAATAAAAATATATAACCAAATACTGTGTAAAAGAACTGAGTCATAGTGAGTTTAAGCAGAGACCATTTCAACACTTTTACAGATCTACTACTACTGTGGGCTGAAGTGCTAATAGTTCCTGTTCACTTATTTTTAGAGTTGATGACTTGGGGTTCAGTGACTGTGTTTAGTGGTGTTAATTGTAACCAATCACAAGTGGTTTGTTAAATTGATTCAATTCATTCTCTCTGTTTGACAATGCAAGAGAGAGACTTGATGCCATTTAACTTTTAAAAGGGACCTATAGTGCACCTTTTACGAGATGTAATATAAGTCTCTGGTGTCCCCGGAATGTGTCTGTTAAGTTTCAGCTCAAAATACCCCACAGATGAGGATTTACACCCACCAGAGAATGAACCTGTGAACAACAACCATCTAGAAAAATAATAGCGAGACAGAGAAACTGCAATGATTTTGTGTTAATTAACTGTTGAAAATATGAGTGTGTGTGTGTGTGTGTGTGTGTGTGTGATGAATGGCAGGCTTANCACGCCATTTTTGTGTGTGTCCCTTTAAATGCAAATGAGCTGCTGCACCCGGCCCCCTTTCCAGAAGAGGGCGGAGCTTTAACAGCTCACGCTACATTTGCTCAACAACAACAAAGCTGGAGAATCTCACGCAGCCAAAATGAGGATTGTCAGTAACGGTGTTCAGCCTTACATTGTTCAAACCGGAGTCGACACTGATGGAGAGACTCAGGAAGAAGTTACAACATTTAGAATGACACTGGACGTTTCTGAATGGTTAGTGGATAAATTTATGTAGTTGCTGTGGAGTTGATTCAACCCATCGACTAGCACGTGCCGTCATGTTAATCTTTTGTGCAAATCCAGCGTCGAATTGACCCTCGTAAAATGACGGCATGGTAACAACAACTCTTCCTCTTCTCTAATGCAGCCCAACATTGCCTCGCCCCCTTTGTTGTGTGTTCTCGGGGACAGGGTTTATGTAACTTTTATTGTTAGAGATGTCACCAACCCAGGAAGAAGCTCGTTGTAGTCCCTACCACCTATTTGTTGTACTCCTTAAAAAGTGATTTCTGTAAAAGAAAACATCTCTCTTTGCATTTGTAACTTTGCAGATGTTGTTTATGCTCAAACAGTAACATTACACACCAACTAAAGTTAAAAAAAGTGAAATCATAATCAAGGACCGCTTTAACTTATTCCACCTAATTCACACTGCATGCACACAACTTGTGTAAAATAGGATTTCCTCAGCCATGGTGCTGTAGGTATTCAGCTGCGGTAGCTGTAGATTCCTCCACACTCCTCACAAGATTTAATCTAAACAACAGTCTATGTCGGCTGGGCAAGACATTAGATAGAAAAGCTCAGCATGAATCTTCACGGGAGTGACTGAACAGAAATGTCTCAATGTAGTTCACCCGCTGACTCTGTCTGCTGGACTACACTGAAAAAAAATCTAAAATCAATATTTTTCTCTTGAACAATACCTTATGCTTAAAACAAGATCAAATTCTCTTGAGAAGCTTCTAAGACTTGTTTTCAGAGAATGTATCTTGAAGTATATATTTGCAAATGGAGAAACAAAACCTTAATTCAATATATTATTCTCTGAAAACAAGTATTATTTGATCCAATTTAGCTTCTCAAGTAAATGTATTTTGTTTTAAGAGTATTTATTTATATATTTTTCCTGGAAAGCAAGACAACATACCGATTCAAAACTGACTTACACCCACCAGAGAATGAACCTGTGAACAACAACCATCTAGAAAAATAATAGCGAGACAGAGAAACTGCAATGATTTTGTGTTAATTAACTGTTGAAAATATGAGTGTGTGTATGTGTGTGTGTGTGTGTGTGATGAATGGCAGGCTTAGACTGACCTCACACTGCTCTGTGGTTACACTTGGCCTGTTTTTCTCCTTCTCTTTCTTTCTGTCTCTCTTCCATCTCTCCGGTTGCCATGGACGACGCCAGCAATTCAAACAATGTTCCTTTTCTTTGCTGAAACCTGATTACTCATGGTCTCTGAGAGCGAGAAAGAGAATCTGTGCTGTGCTGTTCACACCTGCTTCAGCTACACTACAACATTCAAACACCTTCCTGTCTGACTTCTGACTTCCTCTCTCATCCTCATATTGAGAGCAGTAACATTTTGGGAATAGCTCACGTCCCCCCACCCAAAAAAATAAAAATAAAAATAACTCACCCAAAGATTGTTCCAAACCTTTTATGTATACTCTCTTTCTCACGGAAGAAATAAAGCAGATTTTGTAAGTATTTTAAGCATGATATGACAATATATCTATCATAGTCATGTGACAGGCCTCACTGAGCCATCGGACTTCATCAAAAATATCTTAATTTGTGTTCTGAAGATGAACAAAGGTCTTACGGGTGTAGAACGATATGAGGGTGAGTAATTAATGACAGAAATTTCATTTCTGGGTGAACTAACCCTTTAAGAACCAGTTCACTCCGATCAGGCAGTAAACCACCATAGACCCCCAATAATCAGGTATGGCCAAATTATCCCCCCCAAATATTTAATAATCTCAATGCTGCTTTGCTGGTCAGGTAGGTGACAGCACTGAAATGATTTCAGTTCTTTCAAAAGGTCCTTACAGTCTACAACAGCAAAAGAACCAAAATCCACAAAGACACTGACCAAGCAAACAAATATAACAAACAATAGGATAAAAATGACAAACTATTTCCATGTTTTCCCCCATGATTATCCATGGAAAGCATGCTCTCTTTCTCACGCTCTCTCTCAAATACAAATGCACACACATACAGCATAGACACACAGATGAAACATTCATGAGCACAGATATGTTGTCAGCGCTGCCCAGTGACTTTATCGATAAAAGAGTTTTGCATCTGCAAAGCTACATGACATTTCTCACTGGCGAGGTAATAATGGCGCTGTTCTTGAAGCAGTTCAACTTACAGCTTAGAGACGCTGCTGCCGAAAACTGTTGAGACACACAGACTTCACACACGCTTAATCAGTCTATCAATCTCTCTCCAATAACTGCATTAGTCTGCCTCAAGCCTATGTTAATAGCTCTAAAATTACATTTTAGAATTAGCAACAGAGGCTTGGGATGAGATGCGTAAGAAATTAGACCTACGCACAAAAGCTTGACTTCCGGAAGCATGTGCCACGTCACGATCAGTCACCAGACGTGCGAGAACCAATGATGTTTTGTATTAACATCATCAAACCTGCCATGATACACCTTAAATGTACAAAGTTTTAAGATGCTGCAGAAAAATACATGAGATTCTATAGCCACTATGGAAGACACTACAATTTTTAGTGATTAACAAATTTGATCGCATTTCTCACACAAAGTGACTTCAGAAGACAATAGAAATCATCATCAAAAGTTTTTTTTTATACTTTCCTTGATACCCGTTTCGCTGAACACTTTGATTGTATGGAAAAGAGCAGTTTGAACATTCTTCTGAAGAACAGAGAAGTGCTGAGTTTGGGGCGACATGAGGATGAGCAAATGGAGACAGAATGCTGGATGTCAATGCTTAATGTCTGACCACTCTGCATGTTTTATGTGGTGTCCTGATATTTGTAATGTGGGTAAATTAATACTCATACAGTACATCTGCTTCACATTTACATTTCAACTCCAGTCCAGAGAAAGTCTGGAATCCCACACCAATCTCCTCTGTATGTCTCCATCTCTCCTCTCAAAGTCAATAATTACTGTTCAACTCCAGTAAGCTACAACAGAGAAGTGTGTTACACACACACACGCATGCACACACACACACAAAGCTGTGTGAAGTGAAACTAACTCAAATCCTGCTCCAGGAAACAGAGGCAGATCTCAGCAGGGATTGGTGGAGCAAGATTTCTATCGGGAATTGATTGGATTATTGGAGTTTGCCGATTGCGGTGCTAATTGTGTTTTTGATTAAAAATTGAGAGAACATGATTTCTTATGTATTATAAATTAGTGGTCGACCGATATATTGGCCGAAATTTTTTTTTTTTTTTAAATCGACATCGGCCGATACATATTTCTGTTTGACCGATGTGTTGGAAGTGGGACTTTTATTTTGACGGTGCTGAGAACACCGGAAAATGGCAGTGCCTGAGCACACAGCAACAAACAAGACACATGGAGGCCCAAAAAACAATCCATGGAAGCCCCACCTCGCAACTTACAGGACTTAAAAGGATCTGCTGCTAACATCTTGGTGTCACCGATCAGGCATAACATTATGACCACATTCCTAACATTGTGTTGGTCCCCCTTTTGCTGCCAAAACAGCCCTGACCTGTCGAGGCATGGACTCCACTAGACCCCTGAAGGTGTGCTGTGGAATCTGGACCAAGATGTTAGCAGCAAATCCTTTAAGTCTTGTAAGTTGCGAGGTGGAGCCTCCATGGATCGGACTTTGTTCAGCACATCCCACAGATGCTCGATTGGATTGACATCTGGGGAATTTGGAGGCCAAGTCAACACCTCAAACTTGCTGTGTTCCTCACAACCATCCCTGAACCATTTCTGCTTTGTGGCAGCAGGGCGCATTATCCTGCTGAGAGAGGCCACAGCCACCAGGGAATACCGTTTCCATGAAAGGGTGCAAATGGTCTGCAACAATGGTAGGTGTTACGTGTCAAAGTAACATCCACATGGATGGCAGGATCCAAGGTTTCCCAGCAGAACATTGCCCAAAGCATCACACTGCCTCCGCCGGCTTGCCTTCTTCCCATAGTGCATCCTTGTGCCATGTGTTCCCCAGGTAAGCGACGCACACGCACCCGGCCATCCACGTGATGTAAAAGAAAACGTGATTCATCAGACCAGGCCACCTTCTTCCATTGCTCCGTGGTCCAGTTCTGATGCTCACGTGTCCACTGTTGGCACTTTCGGTGGTGGTCAGGGGTCAGCATGGGCACCCCGACTGGTCTGCGGCTATGCAGCTCCATACGCAACAAACTGTGATGCACTGTGTATTCTGACACCTTTCTATCAGAATCAGCATTAACTTCTTGAGCAGTTTGAGCTACAGGAGCTCGTCTGTTGGATCGGACCACACGGGCCAGCCTTCGCTCTCCACGTGCATCAGTGAGCCTCAGCCGCCCATGACCCTGACGCCGGTTCAACACTGTTCCTTCCTTGGACCACTTTTGATAGATACTGACTAGGGCTGGGCGATAAGACGATATTATCGTATATCGACGATGTCTTGCAAGTATCACGATGTCGATATTAAAAGTCAGTTACAGACGATAATCGCCAATATCGAGAGAATTTTTTTTTATTTAACATAGTCCCGTAGTTACCATTCACATATTTATTCACATAGCATAAATGAAATATTTTGTAGCCTAGAGTAGCTAATTAATAGGGTTAGGTATAAAAAAAATCTATTCTGGAATCACATTTACTTAAGGCCAGGAATCGAATAGGCCTAGGCTACTCTTTATAAAATATTTTGATTTTGCTTATTAACAATGTATTTTTATTTTTAAAACATTCAAGCATTCCCGTAAACACAGTTTTGTCACGCATATGTGTGTAACAGACTATATTGGATTCGTGTATTGACACTAGGCCTATACCCACGGTGCTAATAATGTAGCCTACATTTCTGTTTAAACCGAAAAGATTGTTAAATTAGAATTAAAAGGCTAAATTAAATTAGAATGGATAGCCTATGTCTATGACTCGTTAAAAATAACCACATTTGTTTTCCAGTGGTTTCGTTTTACACGCGCAAACAACAGAAAAGGAGGATTCACATCTGCAGCGCAAAATAAACTCATATAGCCTAAATAAAACGAATAAATACACAAAATATATTTTCACTTAAACAATTAACAGATTAACAAAACGAAAGAAAAAAAAAAGCCATATGCTGTTTTAATTCATTTTTTTTGCGACGCTCTCCTCCACACAAAGGCTACCTGTTTTCTTTGTGAGTGTACACAGATATGATTAAACTTTTACAATTTATGTATGACCAAAAATGAGTAGCCTAGCCTATTTTAAGTTGTTTTCACTGGTGTAAGGAAGCAGTTCAAGTGATCACGCCGGCGCCTCGCGCACATGTCAATAGCACTGCTTGACATCGCAGCCTGATCATTATCAAAATAAATGAAACATAAAATTCACGAACAACATGTGTAATTACTTATTTTTCCAAATAAATAATAACCTTTCCATTTTTGGTGATGCAGAACGAATTAAATTGTTTTTAATCGCTTTTAGACAAATACATTATAGCTTAACTACAAGTTTAAAAAACACCGCTACGCATTTAAAATTAAATAAATTAAACGTATCTTCATGATATGTGTCCGATGTTTCTCTTCCAAAAATGAAAGAGAAACATCGGACCTTAAGAAAAAATAGGCAAGACACATTTGACATCAACGTGCACCATTCTTACGATCACCACCAGAATGTCCACCTTCACAATGAACTTCGTTAAACTCTGATCAATTCAACAGTTCTCTTCACGAAACGAAATTAATTTCAAACACTTGATAAGAGCAGTGTGGAAATGATTAACATAACAACTAAGCTAATGTTTTATATCAAAGCACAAACTAAGAAAAGAAAAACAAACCTTTAATTAAATTAAGTTTATGCCTACTGATTTGCAGGCTATTGTCAGATAAAGTGCAACCAAACTGATGTGTGTTTACAGTGCGTGTCGACTATGTTGTCTCCGACGGGGGCGGGGCTCGGGTAGGCGATATTATCGGATATCGCGATATTTTTAAAGGCGATTATCGATAAAATATTTTTTACATATCGCCCAGCCCTAATACTGACCACTGCAGACCGGGAACACCCCACAAGAGCTGCAGTTTTGGAGATGCTCTGATCCAGTCGTCTAGCCATCACAATCTGGCCTTCGTCAAACTCGCTCAAATCCTTACTCTTGCTCATTTTTCCTGCTACTAACACATCAACTTTGAGGACAAAATGTTCACTTTCATGTTTCAATTAAATGGTGACTTTAAAACTAGATACTTTTAATGGCAGATTCATTTTTTGGTTAAACAAATAAGTAATGGAACACAAAAGAATAAACTATTTAATTATCATCATTAAACACCAGCAGCACACCAACACCTCACACACAACATACCATTCTGATTCAAGTCAACCCGTCATAACAGAGCCGAATTAGAGATTTGTGACAAAAGTATTAATGCTCTAATCTTTCTGACCAATTCAAACAACTCAATTTCATGCTTACATTAATATTTGACATTGTCAGCACGAGTCATGAATGTGACACAGAAAAGCCCCACTGAACCGTACCCATGCTGCACTTTATAACCATTTAATGATTAACCGTTTGAGAGTTTTAAAAAAACTGTTATATTTAATTTGCTTTGGGTTAAATCGTGATCCAAACCCTGGTCAGTATGTCTACTTATAGTGGCCCCATTTGGACACTGAAGTCTACCATAAAAACGAATGAATGTCATTGTGTGTGACATCTCAAACAAAGTGACTAAAAAAGTACTTAAATCAGTAAAAAAGGATTAACAGCGTTAAGTATTAAAATGTATATCTGTGTGTGAATTAAAAAGTGTGTCCCGTAGAAGAAAGCAAGTCATACAGGTTTGAAGCAACATGAGACAATGTTGCGATTCCTGGGTGAACTATGCCTTTAACATTGACAGCCCAAATAAAAATGTCTTAACTTTTGGAAGATGATGTCAAATGATGAGTCAAGAAGGAGCTGATATCACTTCCAGCTCATTCATCACACTGTCGTGTCAAATACACTGCATTGTGGGATACAGTCCTCCACATGGCGTGTTCTGGTTGTATACTGCACATTTGGCCAAATATTGTAGATCATCTGAGAATGTAATGCATTCTAAAAACTTACATACTGTACACAGTATAAATAGTGCTAAAACAGTAAAGTAGAGCACTATTTTAAACACAGCCCTTGATTAGAATGAGTATTTCCAAAATATGTTCACTTAAAGTATTTCAGAGAGAGACAGAGAGAGAGTTACATTCCTCAGGTGAAGGCTGATGTGTGTCACAGAAACATGAGTATTCCCGTGTTTACACCACACCCGTGTGTTTGTTCAGACTTTTGTGTAGCTTTGAGGAGAGGCTGTTGAACTTCCTGGAGTGAACGGTAAGAGGTGGGGCGCACGGCAGGTGCACTTCATAATCAAATGTGACACACACACACACACACACACTACTTCTACAACGCCCAACCAGGACACAACAGCACACAAATGCACATTCAAACACAGTAAACAGGAAGAACACACCTTGTGTTGCTAAATATAACAACAGACATGTGTGAGGATGAAGGAAATATCCTGACTCGATAAGATAAAGAGAAAGGGACAAATAGAGACTATATTTACTTATGTTCACTTTCATTGGCACCTTTAGTCATATTTTGTCATCTTTAGTTACTTTGTTTAATTAACATTACTTCCTTTATTATTGTTTTGTTAAATTTGTTATAAGCACTATTTTTTTTCCATTATTTATTTTTCAAGGTCACACACACTTACACAATTTCCATCTGTAGGACATTAAAGTGCTTCAAAAAATTCCATAGATTTTATTTAATAGGATTTAAGCTATATCTAGAGACCTGAATTATACCATGGAAATGTAAGGCCTTTTCACAGCAAAATGAATAATCAATAATCATAATGGATAATCTCACATTTTCTTCAAAACTATTATTACCACCTATTTTTATTTTTGACAGTTATTGCCATGTTATTTTAATCACGGTCCGGATCATTTTACGTTTTTTGAGTCACGGATCTGATCATTTTTCGGATAAGCAAAAAAAAAAAAAATGGGGTGGGGTGGGGGGGCAAATGTAACTTTGCCGTCCNTCGGATCAGCAAGAAGAAAAAAAATGGGGTGGGGTGGGGGGGCAAATGTAACTTTGCCGTCCGTTTATTAAATTAAGCACACTTTATTAGGATTAAGCTTTGATACCACAGCAAAAACTACTAGCCTAACTAATAAAGTTCAAACATTAGTAAAGGCAAGTGAACAGTCAGTAGAAAAATAAGAACAAATACACTCATTACAAGCATAGATAAATACAATAGAACAAAGTTACAAATAAAGTAAGTAGTATTCAGGTACAGATATGTAATACTTGGGCCTAAATGTAAAATAACTAGGGGCGTAACGATGCGCTCAGGTCACGATACGGTACGTATCCGATACGGCGTTCACGATACGATACGTATCACGATATTTTGAACAAAATGAAACTGAAATTCAAATAAGATTTAAAAACATTAACAAATTTCAAAAATGTTCCTTGTTGTACCTACAAGATCACATTTCGAGGTTTAATAAAAACCTTCTGTATTCAAATTAACAGCTGAATTTAAAAAATGTTAAATTTAACGAACTTAGAATTAAGAATCCTAAGGGACCGTTCACATATCACGTCTAAAAACACGTGGATTGCGCTCCTGTGGCGTCGGTCGTTGCTATGCAACCATGAACTGCGCTCTCCAAGAGGAGTAGGAAGTTTCAGCAAAGGATAAATTGATTTCTAGCCCTTGCATTATCTTTACTACTAGATATATTTATGGAGATAAGATATAAAAACCACCCTGTACAGCTATGATCAGCTGTTCGGCTGAGATTTCGATGTTTTGTTACGGAAAGGCCATAGCTGATAGGTTGGTTCTTGTCACATGGCCTGCGGTGCGCTTGCGGCATTCTGAGAAGTTGAGAATTTTTCATCTCGATGCGCCTGGAAAACGCACCGAAATGCGCGTCGCGACCGCGTTGCTTCCATTATGAGCGAGCCTGCCACGTGGCTACATTTGAAATAACTGACTTGCACGCAGAAAAGACGGCCCCGCAGAACTTCATAAAGCAAAGCATCGCAAGCATCGTTTGCTTTTCTGTGAGCACAGCTGTTGCTGTGGCACTGCGGTGAAAGAATGCCACGACTTTTCTCACGCGACCAAGCAAGAGACTGACGCCAGAAACGTTTAAACCTGCTTGCAAGATTCGATGTGCAAGATTCGATGTGTGCGCGAAACACTTACTGAACTAGAGAGCTGATTGAGACACGTCCCTTATATGCGGTGACAACCCGGCTTCTCTCACTGCCACCTCCGTGTTGCAGAGTAGGTCACGTCGGCAGCTCAACCAATAGACTGCCGTCATGTCGATACTTTTACGATATCACTCTGCGATACATATCGTAACATTTTTGCATCGCGAAATATCGCACTGCGATATATCGTTACACCCCTAAAAATAACATTATAGTGTTCACTGTATAAATTAAATATAGATTCATCTTTGTTAAAGCTGTGTTTTGTTGTTTGATTAACATTAATGATTTAGACAGCAGCAGATATTTATAGGCTGCTGTCACTTTAAGAGCAAATGCACAGATCCAATATAATGATACACATCTGATTTCTTTCTCAACTGTTTATGTTTACCTTAAGACATAACCAACTGTGTTTATGAGAATACTTGCATTCTGACATAATTTTGTGTATCCGTTCAAGAGCAAAGAGATGCGAAAGAGGAATCAATTGAGTAATTCGGTGTTATCTAAAATGCGCCTTGAGCTCTCTTTTGCCTCTTCTTGTGCTGGAATGGTTTAAAATCGTTTGAATGTGTAAATTGGCAAGCACCAAGTGCAAATAATAAACTTTAACTCTATGATGGTTAAACTTTGCAACTACGACCCGTTTAGCCACTACTAAATATAGCTCAATTTGCACTATTGCTACTTTGTATTTTTTTTTCTTTATTTTTGCCATGACAAAGAATTCTAGTTTAGAAAATTAAACAGCGAGGGAATCAAGGGCAGAAAGGTTCAGAGATTACACTCACATTTGAGTTGCCGATGTGATTTCAACTGTTTCACACACACAACAACAAAAATAACCCTGTCTTTCAGAGAGAACATGAGATGGACAGGCAGACAACTGTTACTGTCCAAATATACTAATCTCACCACTTTTAAAAATACGCACCACCCACAAATGTTTAAACTATCATCACATATGGAAAGCGCAATACTATTTGTGGTGTGATTTGAGATGCCAGCAGCTGAGTTACACCCAGAGTACATACTCCAAACACACAGTCTAAGACTCAGTAAAGCCAAGTGCTAACCGTGTCATTACCGCAGTGAGGTTTCATCACCTTCCAACTAACTATGTGTGTCTGCTCTTTACTATGATCTGATCACGAGTGGTCAGCAGAGATAGATACCTGTTGACACCTGCTAGTAACGTGCATCACACATGTGAAGGGATTTCACGGAAAGATGTCTGTCAGTGTGTCACTGCCTCTTGATAAAGCACCAAAAAGTGGTTACATTGTTGCTTCAGATATATTCAAACATATGCAATGCTCATCGTTTTTATTAAAGTCACCATGAAAACAAAATTGACAATTCTTATTTAAGGATTTTTGCAGGATTTATTATAAATTATTTATCCGTTCACTTTTTTTTATTTTTTTATTTGTGTGCCCGCATAATCTTTAATCAAAACAACTTCCCCTCCCTCTTGCAGCGAAATCTCTTCTCTTCTCTGATGATGAGGGGGGCGGGGCAACCTGTCACTCACATGAGTTCCACCAATAGCAAACCACAACCATCCAACCAATTCACCATGGACAAAATCAAGCCCCGCCCTACATTTGTTCTTTTTCGAAATGCCATTACGCTCTGATATACGTCACAATATGGTAGAAAAGACCATCACAACTTCTGTTTCATGCCGACTTTAAAGCTTCTGTTCAAGCTTATGTGCTTCACATGTGCTGTCACTGCATACTAATGTCAGGCAATACAAAGAAGTTTCATGAAGTCTTGTTAATATCTGGGCTGTTGTTGTATATGGTCGGACAGTTATTTTAAAGTCACATGTACTGTATAAAGTGTTTGTTTTTTTAGTAGAGTGGATGATTGACAGACGCGTAAGGCAGTCTTTGACTGTTGTCCAGGAAGCATTAAGATGCATTTACACTACAAAACGCAAAAGTGTTCACATACATTAGACTACTTTTAAATTTGGTTCAAGTGAGCAGACACTCAAATTCTTTGGACTCCTTCTATACCTATGACATTACATACCACAGTACATGGTGAAATTGATTCAAAACTACTGAAAAAATAGACAGGATATTTGATTAAAATCAGACTGGAGGAGATGATTTTCAGAACACATTTGGCATTATATATACACACTACCAGTCAAAAGTTTTTAAACGGTAAGATTTTTTAATGTTTTTAAAAGAAGTCTCTTCTGCTCACCAAGGCTTCATTTATTTGATCCAAAATACAGCAAAAACAGTAATATTGTGAAATATTTTTTCAATTGAAATATAACTGATTTCTATTTGAATATATTTTAAAATGCAATTTATTTCTGTGATCAAAGCTGAATTTTCAGCATCATTACTCCAGTCTTCAGTGTCACATGATCCTTCAGAAATCATTCTAATACGCCGATTCGCTGCTCAAGAAACATTTGTTATTATCAATGTTGAAAACAGTTGTGTACAATTATTTTTCAGGATAATTTGATAAAAAAGAAAGTTCAAAAGAACAGCATTTATCTGAAATATAAAGCTTTTGAAACATTATAAATGTCTATACTGTCACATTTGATCAATTTAATGCATCCTTGCTGAATAAAAGTATTAATTTCACTTACTGACCTCAAACATGAATGGTAGTGATAATGTTAAAAAAGCTTTCTAATTCAGATAAATGCTGTTTTTTATACTTTCTATTCATCTAAGAATACTGAAAAAATGTACACAACTGTTTACAACATTGATAATAATAATAAATGTTTTTGAGCAGCAAATCATCATTTTATAAGGATCATGTGACACTGAAGACTGGAGTAATTATGCTGAAAATTCAGCTTTGATCACAGAAATAAATTGCATTTTAAAATATATTCAATTAGAAATCAGTTATTTTAAATTGTAAATATTTCATAATCTTACCGTTCAAAAACAAAAACGGTAGTGTATATAAATTCATATCACTGAGTGTCAGAGAAGAGTCGGGGTTTAGAGAGACTGAATCCTTTATCGTTTCAGACAGTGTGAGAAAAGAGCTGATGCTGCAATGGAGATTATGAGAAAATTAAAGTTTGTTTTGACCTTGAATGCATGTTAACCTGTTGCAGGAGACTGCAAAATAAAACGATGAACATTTAAAATAGCATAATAGGGGCACTTTAA
Organism: Anabarilius grahami; assembly: GCA_003731715.1. Taxonomy (NCBI): domain Eukaryota; kingdom Metazoa; phylum Chordata; class Actinopteri; order Cypriniformes; family Xenocyprididae; genus Anabarilius; species Anabarilius grahami. The sequence continues at coordinate 152,723 of RJVU01071825.1, forward strand.
GGTCTATATTAAATGTAGGTTTAACTTACAAGAATATGACATTTATATCATGTCCCAATTAAAAACAATGAAATGTATATAAAAAAAAATTATGAAGAAAAAAAATAAATTTAGGCTTGCTGTATTTTTTGCTCGTCTCTTTTTAGTAAGCTGTGATGATCATTTTCATTGGTTGTGCAGCATTCATTCCCATCACACATTTTTTTCCCCCCCAGTTTCAGGTTCTAGATGAAGCCTTTCATGACAAACCGGTAGACCACATTAAAATAATGGATATAAATACACAGTTAATCTTTAGTAATTCCTGGGATAATTCACTTAATCCTATCAGTTCTTTGTACATATTTGCCAGAGGCATAACAAGTTTAACAGCGTTAGCAACAGTAACTAAGGGGGCAGGGCTAGCGGATAGGCAAATCCCACACAACAGATAACAGATATTAAAAATATTACCGTCAACATTTAGAAACACAGCTCTCCCTAATGAATGATAGTGTTAACTACCTTTGAGTTTACTTACTGAATAGCCTATCACAACAGAAGTATTTACATATAGAAACCTTAAAGGTGCAGTAGCAAAAACAGCAGCAATTAACAGTAAATTACAACTGTTGTTGCGGAAACCTTGACTAACACTAAGTGGATTTTGTGTAATGTGGCCCTTTACAGATCACAATGACTTCAGGAGCTACAGAGACATCTAACAGAAGACAGGGGGATCAAGGGAGTTATTCTACTCTGTCTACAGTCTACTGAACAAAGAGTCTCTCTTTCTCACACGGTCTCTCTTCCTCTACAGGACAGTCTCAGGTTACTGTGAGACCTGGTTCAGACCTGCCTCCTCCCCTCTGGAACACGGGACTTCCTTGGCTGAGGCTGGATTGAAACAAAACTCAAGTTGCCAGTGCACCCGGACTCCTAGAAACTGTATGAAGCCAATCAGACTGGACCCTGTGTTTGTCAGAGGACTTTTTCATGCAATATGCATCAAACTGTTCGTAAACAGTATGAGGCTGGCAATGTGTCTCAACCATATGTGACAATAATTTGAGCTCTCTCTTCTATATTAATGAGTTTCTGTCCCAACCAGCTGCTACTGTGACAACGGTTTTGTCGCTTCTGAAGCAATGTGCGGGGTGGTCCAGCCTCCAGGAAAACGTCATTGGTGCAAAATCTTGTCTATTAAATGAAAAATGTGTTCTGATTGGCTGATATTGTATGAAAACTGAAAAATGACAACTGAAAAGATAAAAGTTAAATTTTTTCAAAAATTCGATCTTTTCAGTTTTCATTTTTCTGGATTCCATTTTAATTGTTACATTAAATTTTAGTAATCAAAAAGCATATATATTTAAATGAAATCATGAAACTTATACAATTTAACTTAAATAATATTTTTTTAGGACCCCATGAATGAGTTTTATTTTTTTCCAAATTTCTGTTTTATTTTTGTTTTGCATTTTTATTTTAGTGGATTCTGATTGAATGGTTTAATTATATATATTTTTTTTCTGGATTTATGATGTTTTACAAATGTATTATCATTAACTGTGGCATGAAACAATCATTTAAAGGGTTAGTTCAATCTCAAATCTATTGTATCAAACTGCCAAAGTCACGCCCCCCCATAGTGAACCAGTCGGTTGCAACGGTCGGTTTGCCGCGTTCAGTGTAGACAGTTTTTAGCTGTTGCGGCACGACGCGACACGAAGAAAGTCGCATCTGGTGTAGACACGGTGATAATATTAGATGGCACCACAAGACGAAGATCTATTTCAGAACCAGCCGCCAGTTTTGGCCCACGGGCCGCCTGTTGCTGACCACTGGTCTATACTGTCACATTTGATCAATTCAATGCATCCTTGCATTAAAAGTTTTAATTTCTTTAATTTCTTTTTAATTAAAAAAAAAAAAAAAAAAAAATCTGGATTTATTATTTATTATTATAAACTGTGGCATGAAACAATCATTTAAAGGGTTAGTTCAATCTCAAATCTATTGTTTTGAATCAGTGGTTCGGAGCGTGAATCAAACTGCCAAAGTCACGCCCCCCAGGGGTGAACCATTTACATTTCGAAACACTTATCACGTAACGAAGCCTCGTTTACTGAAATCACGCGACTTTGGCAGTTTGATATGCGCTCCGAAAAAAAGATTCGTAAAGCTTCGAAGCTTCATGAAGCAGTGTTTTGAAATCGCCCATCACTAGATATTGCTGAAAAAAGTCATTATTTTGTTTTTACAAAAAGTATTCTCGTCACCTTATAACATTAAGGTTGAACCACTGTAGTCACATGAACTGTTTTAAATACATCTTTAGTAGCTTTCTAGGCATTGAAAGTGTTAATTATCTTGCTGTCAATGGAGCCTTTCTGAGCCGTCGGATTTCTTAAATATCTTAATTTGTGTTCTGAAGATAAACGAAGGACTTACGAGTGTAGAACGACATGAAAGTGAGTAATTAATGACAGAATTTTCATTTTTGGGTGAACTGACCCTTAATTAATCTTTTAAAATGTAATCAAATAAAAATGTAACAATTCTTTTTATTTTTGGCAAACAAAGAAATGCACAATAGAGGTTTAAGAAAATTGATAATCCTTTACAGAATAAAGTTAATAATTGTATTATTATCTCTTTGAGATGTACATTCTACTGTACATTAGTAATGTCACAATTTCTTCAAGTTAAACCAAACTTTTATTTTGATGTATTGTAGTGAAGACCTTTGAGTTTCAGTGTGTATATGATAAGACAATAGTTTCATCAAATGAAATGTTGAAATGCTTGTGAAGTCACAATCAAAGCACATGAAGTTCATGTGGATTGTCCTCATATCCAAATTTCGTGACATTCCATGTTATTTTCCATTTTTATCACTGGATTATGCTATTCCGTAACACAGAAATCATAGGGTTGTGTCTCGCTGAATGATATTTTCACAACAGTATTTACAGGAAAGTTACTTCTGGTTAGGACACACTGTGAGGCTGACTGGACCCATTTTAATTAATATACCACAAAAAAAGTCCACACTGCAGCGCTGTTAAAAAGTTAACTTATCAAATGTTAGAAGAATGAATTACACAATTTTCCTATGTTTTCACTCCAGATTATAAACTTTATTACAAGCAGATAAATTACAGCGGTGTGAACCTCCAAAAATACTTTCCTGAATCTGACACACAACAGACTTCTGGTGTAATTTGTATATTTTTAAATGAAGTCATAAAAGATCCATCCCAGCTGAGAGCGCATTTAATGACAGTGCGGGGGTTGTGAAAGATCATCCCCAAAAAATAACCGTCCACACCACAGACCGTTGACCAGACCGTCTGCAGTGTGTGTTGATGTTGGCTAGAGAGGTTCACAGGACCGTGTGAACTGCCACAGTAATGTCTGATTGTTCAGTGTTTGTCTGTTAAGGGGTTAGTTCACCCAAAAATGAAAATTCTGTCATCATTTACTCACCCTCACGTCGTTCCAAAGCCATAAGACTAGTGGTTCATCTTTGATTTTTAATGCAATCTGAGCTTTAAATGATTAACAGATTTAATTTAGGCTTTTATACAATATGTATAGAGTAAATCAAATACATTAAACAGAAGCTCAACCGTACTTGCTCGCCTGACACAAAAGAAAAAAACTCACACACTTCAGAAGATCAAATATGTTTGTGCAACATGCGAGAAGCAATGAGGTTTGTTCCTGTGTTCTACAATGTCTAAAAGGATACTAAGATATCTTTAACAGTTCTGGAGTTACCAGCAAGTAAACTTTGGAAAAAGAATATTTATGGTATTCAGACAGGAATGTTCTACCAAATTGTTTTGATAAAGGGAAACAAGATACATTTCTAGTTTCAACTAGGGCTGGGTAAAAAAAAATAGATTTTTCGATTAATCGTTTTTTAAAATGTGGTCGGTTCAAAATCGATTCTCAAAGGCGACGAATCGATTTTTTTTCCATATTTATTTCCGCAAACATTGAACGTAAGATTAACGTTAATCTAATTACGAGTCTTCTCCACTAGATGTCACCCTCTTATTTGCCTTGCGCGATGTCACCAAGGAGCGAGAGGCGAACCTGTCATTCATTCATTCATTCAGTGCTTAAAATGGCGGTTTCAGGTGCTTTGTCGACGTTGATGCCACCTTCACAACAGAATCGAATCGATTTGAGAGCTTGTGAATCGAAATCGAATCGATCTGGAACATCTGAATCGATACCCAGCCCTAGTTTCAACATAATTTGTTCTTCAGATATTCCTCTTTAAAAGAAAAAAAAAAATCAGGTGAATGCAAAGTGAGCCACGTTTGATTTTTGACAGCTGAAAATGTGTACAATTTAACAATTTACTCATGGAGCCACACTGAAATCCCCATATCTCTGAAAACCATACAGGGCCTTAAAATGAAGACCAAAAGAAACCAAAAGAGAAGTTTAAGAACCTAAATCTGAAAGGATATTAAGATATCTTTAATATCTCTTGAGTTACAGGAATGCAAACTTTTGCCCCCTCCAAATATCACAAAAAAAAAAAAAAAGTTGAAAATTGTCATTTGCATCACCCTTCTGGATTACTCAGTAAATATTAATCTGTGACATTCAATATTTTGGCTTTCTTCTTCATTTATGTTCATCTTTCACCAGAAAATAAACTTTCAAAATTTTTAGCCAGGGATCTCTGGTTGAGTGGACACAGAATGACCCAGTAAAAACATACAAATGTGTTAAAAGGGGGCATGATTTTTCATTTTGCTTTTTGCAACTTTCCGTAATACTGATCATTTAAAAAAAAAAAAAAGTCTCCAATATTGATAACGGATTTGAAAATTTGTGCATATTGATAATGGATTTGAAAAAATGTGCATATCCAGTATGCATTTTTCCCAGTTTAATCATGCATATATGATTTATTCATTGTATATTGAAAGCTGAAAGCCATCAGATTACACTGAAGACAACTTCACAAACATACTGCGGCTGCACAATATATCATTTTAGCATCGATATCATGATGTGCGCATCCGCGATAGTCACATAGCAGGATGTGTGATGTCCAGTATAGGGATCATAGTTGATCTGTACGGGACAGGGACCACAATTTGAAAAGCATGCGATTCTCATATTGATTGCAAAATTTAACCATCATAGAATGAAAGTTAATTTTTTGAAAGTGTTTTAGGTCCAGTCAGTTTAAACATTCAAGTGATTTTAAACCATTTGAGCGCAAAAAGACACGAAAGAGAAGTCAAAGAGAAGTTTTTTCAATTTGTTATTCTGTTTTCTGTGCACACACAGCACGCGAACCCCGAATTCAGTTCTCTTTCTCATCTTTTTGCAAGTGAACGGACACATACACGCAAAATGATGTCAAAATGCCCATCTCTGCGAGTATCGTCGTCGCTTATGTCTTAAGTGAACGTAAACATTTAAAAAGAAAATGCATGTGTATCATCATTATAATGGATGCATTAGCTCAAAGTGACAAATAGACAAGCCGCCTGTGTCATTAATATTAATCAAACAACAAAAGACAGAGAAAATCACTTTTGTAGCTTTAACAAAGATTAATTACAGTTGATTTATACAGTGAACATTATGCAGTGTACTTGAATACTTTTATACCTGAAAAACACAGTTTATTTCATGTGTATATTTGTTCTATTGTATTTATCAATGCTTGTAATTTGTTTATTATATTCTATGCAGATTCACTCACCTACAAAATCACCCTAATCATTCTAGAATGATTAATTCATCTGGGGAAACAGTTTTGATATATCGCAGACAAACAAAATGTCACATTGTTAGGTTTTTTTCAATATCGTGCAACCCTAATACTGCAGAGATGCAGACCGCCAGGTCTTTATAATGTTTCATTCACAACATCACCAAACCTGTTCATAAAAAGACTTAAAGGAGTCTGACCAGTCATGTCGTAAACATTTGAATCCCTAGTTAAGAACCCACATTGACAGCAACAATGCAAACACTATGTAGCTCAACATGTTAAGACCAATATGAAACACACAATGGTGGAAAAATGCCTCCCTCAAGCCAGGACAAGACCTGTTTACACAGTTACACACCTTCATTTCACAATCACAGAGAAATAAGAGATGAAACAGAGAGCAAAAGAGAGTCAGAGTGAGGTCGGTCCTAGAGAGGTATTGACAAAAGTTTCATCCATCACACGTGATTTGAACAAACCCCTTACTCAAAGTAAAAATCTAGCACCAGAATATTATACATACATATAGACCTTAGCCAGGGTAGATGCTATACTGAATTGTACACGGATGAAGAGCGGCTGTGAAGGATAGACTTAAGCTATTTACAATGCCATGCACTGTATAAAGGTCCTGTCAATTTCACAACATTTGGGCCAATAAGCACCCACCAAGAAACAACCCAAAAAACATGCAAAGAAACATGCAAAGATGCTCTGAGTGGTTTTAGCATGTCGCCGTGCAGTTACAAGTGGCTTTATGCCAATAAACTGAAGCCCGTTCTATGAAACATCCTATGATATTAGATAACTCAGATACATAACATAGACGTAACATTACAACTTATATCTGCATAAAAGGATGCAAATGCCAGTGAACTTTAAATTACGTGCTATAGCTAGAGTGAGAGTGAGCTCCCGCCGTGATGCGCTTTCATGACAGCGCTGAAACACGGGCAAGGACAGAATTTACTATAGATTTCTATAAAGTTCTCATTACAATGCTATGTTTATGGCAGATTTGTGCTTTATTTTCATCTACATTATTATTATTATTACAACTTTCATCTGCAAAAAATTTGCGAATGCAAACGTGAGCTTGACCGAAAGTTGAATTCCTATTGCGCTTTAAAACGAAAGCCAACGAAACGAAAGCAAAACAAATTCACATTCTATAGGCTACATTAGTGTCACTATTGTAATTTATTTATTTAAAATTTCAGCAATATTTTGAATTCAATTTGCACTTTCAGATGTTATTTTACAGTATAAAAATCACTGAACACTACTCTTCATTAAAGAAAAAGCACGTTGAGATTCATGACAGGACAAAGTTTGAGCGCGTCCAAAAAGAAATCCGCATCCGAGCAGAGAGATTCGTGCTCGTGAATCACATGAATGCGCTCTCGACAATAACGAAATAGAAACGGCCTCAAATGGACTATAAAAACAAAAAGAAAGCCGTGTCTGAAGACTTCAATCGATTTTTATCGGTTGAAATGAAATGAGAATATCTTGTGTTTTTCTGTGGGTGCTCGGGGGCTCGGCGCCTATGATTATTGTTAAATTAAATATGAATATAATTTAAAGTATATTTTCTGCACAAGTTAAAAGCTTGGCGTTGCACAGCTTGCATTGAACTGTATTTTGTCAAAGTGAAGCCAGACATTCTCTTTCACGTCTTTTGACGCATGCTGTGGCAAGCTAAACAATCAGAGCTCAGGGCGTCGCCTAAAGTGTTGCTATAACCAATCAGGAGAAGAAAAAAAACAAAAACATTTTGATCATCGTTTACATGATTGATTGTCGCCGTCACGGTCGAGTACTCGATCGCTGTTGCACATCCCTATTGTACACAACAACTTATTTTTATCAGTTATTTTGTCTTTGGGTCATTATATTTCCCACAGATTTCCACTTGTCCTAAATCAGATGCAGATAAAGTAGCACACTAAAATTAAATTTATTTGAATGCATTAGTGAGAGAGCGATTGCATGTGAATTAATTCTCTCTCTACTAAGGGTTTTAGTTACTAAGAAATATATGCTAGAACCTTTCAGTTTCTAAGCTATTTTATTGATAAAACACAGAACAGTGTTGACAACACATTTTTGCGCTACTGAATGTTTTTATAGACTATATGTGTGTGCGCTACAATGCAGCAGCACATTAGTTTAGAACGGCGATTAACTTGCGTGTGCGATAAGCTTTTTAAAACGTGCATTCACCCGATCAATATTGAGCAACCAGATGGTATAGTCAAACTCTCTCTCGGGGTATGCATTTATTTGTAATTTTAACTGTTGAAAGCGGAGCGTAAAAGTGGACTTCAAAGATTTCTTATCCTGTTGCGCCCTCTATAGCCATAGTCGATGCCAAGCTTAAAACGTCATGGCAGAGCATTAAAGTTGACTAGTCTGTGCAACCCCTAGTGGGTTTACCGTTACGACATGGAGAGAAAAAATAAAATAAAATAAAAAAATAAAAATCACAGAAACAGGGAAGTTGAATTCAGGGCAGGATTTAAAAAAAAAAAAAAAAAAAAAAAAAAANAAAAAAAAAAAAAAAACTTGGACAAAATAAATCGACATCTGTAGTTTGGGAATATTTTTTTCGTGTTTTTAAAAAGTTTAACTAGAATGCCATGTCACGAGCAAGATGCTGCAAAAGACGCAAGCGCAAAGGTTAAATACGTCCGTCTAGCACGTTTAGCATTTTGCGAACCAGGTAAACAAAAAACGATAATACAGGCAATTGCGAACTGTACAACATAGAGTTCAGAAAGACAAAGAAATAACCAACGGCATCACATATAATTTATGAAAATACTTTCTATCACCATTGGAGTTTGGGTTTCAAGCCACTGTCACCTTTGGCTTGCTTAGTTGGGGACACTTATTAATTATATTTATACAGTGCAAACTATGCAGTGTTATTTTACATTTGATTATTCAATTTCTGCATCTGAATAGACTTTTAGATTTACCTGAAAAACAAAGAAATGTTTATTTAAATGTTTGTTAATTCTTTCAAATAGAGCTATTCAAGTCATCATATTGCAATAGATATTGTAGAAAAACAAAATATGCCAGTTTTTCCAATATCATGAATCCCTACTAAAAACCATTCAGAACACTTTTGCAACCACGTATCAATGCCCTGGCAACCATCCAGAAAACCCATAATGATATGTTGAAACACACTCAGGACACCTTAACAATTACATAGTAATGCACTTGCAACCACCCAGTAGCAACTGCATAGCGACTAGGGCTGGGCGATATATCGCATGCGATTGTCACGCGCATTGTCAGTAAAGTCGGTTCCCTGATTACCGCAAAATCGCCATCACCTGCTTTCAAATGGAGCGGCATTTAATAGACAGAGCCGTAGTTCACTGACAAGCCACGCAATATCACGTTCATTATCGAAGGCGATTCATCTGCGATATGAACGCGATATTGCGTAGCTCATATAGCGGCATGTCAAAAATCATTCATAACACTTTAGAAACTATACATGTAGCAATCCCCTGGCAACCAATAACAACACCCCTAGCATTGTGGAGGTGAATTTTGCACAAGCAAGCAACATCAGTTTGTGTTTTCAATGTAAAGTTCTGATTAACTGTTTCCCCACCAAACACGGAATTTTCCGTTATTTGCGAGAAAACGCTTCCCCACCAAACATGAAATTTTCTGGGTTTCCACATTTTCACTGTTATACACTAGGGGGTGCTATGACACATCTTCTGAAAGTGTACTGAACCTCCTGATCAAAACACAAGCAAAGAAGATGCAGAAACAAGTGATATCATATGTAATGATATGCATATGTAAAATAACGCGATCAACATTAAGCAGCATATAAATCAAAACGGCTAATGTTACTGAATGAAATGATGACCCAGGAAAAGCTACGGGACAGTGCAAGCATTAGGGGTGTTGATGAACTTGATTTACTCTATGTTTTGATCATCGTTTTGAATCCGATCCAGATGTAGTCTGACAAAAATGTGATTTTCTCAGCCTTTTGCTCAAAATGTTGCTTTTTTTAAAGGTGCCCTAGATCCCCTTTTCAAAAGATGTAATATAAGTCTAAGGTGTCCCCTGAACGTGTCTGTGAAGTTTCAGCTCAAAATACCCCATAGATTTTTTTTAATAAATTTTTTTAACTGCCTATTTTGAGCCATTATTACATATGCACCGATTAAGCGCGCGGCCCCTTTAAATCTCCAGCTCCCCGCCCCCGCGAGCTCTCAACTGCCTTAAACAGCAAACACAAAGTTCGCACAGTTAATATAACCCTCAAAATGGATCTTTACAAAGTGTTCATCATGCATACATCGATTCCTGTGAGTATAGTATTTATTTTGGATGTTTGCATTTGATTCTGAATGAGTCTGAGGCTATGCTCTGTGGCTAACGGGCTAATGCTACACTGTTGGAGAGATTTATAAAGAATGAAGTTGTGTTTATGCATTATACAGACTGCAAGTGTTTAAAAATGAAAATAGCGACGGCTCTTGTCTCCGTGAATACAGTAAGAAACGATGGTACTTTTAACCACATTTAACAGTACATTAGCAACATGCTAACGAAACATTTAGAAAGACAATTTACAAATATCACTAAAAATATCATGCTATCATGGATCATGTCAGTTATTATTGCTCCATCTGCCATTTTTCGCTGTTTTTATTGCTAGATTACCTAGTCTGTTGATTCAGCTGTGCACAGATCCAGACGTTAATACTGGCTGCCCTTGTCTAATGCCTTTCATAATGTTGGTTCCCAACATGGGCTGGCATATGAAAATATTGGGGGCGTACACCCCGACTGTTACGTAACAGTCGGTATTATGTTGAGATTCGGCCTGTTCTTTGGAGGTCGTTTAAACAAATGAGATTTATATAATAAGGAGGAAACAATGGAGTTTAAGACTCACTGTATGTCATTTCCATGTACTGAACTCTTGTTATTCAACTATGCCAAGGTAAATTACATTTTTGAATCTAGGGCACCTTTAATGTAACTTTCCCATATTTAAGTGTTTATAAAAGAAGAATGCATTAAGCTAGAATAAAATAGTTTTTATGTTTAAAAGCAGTGGGTCTGTTCTTTTGATATATTGCATGTTCAGATATTCACACAACAAACAATTCTCTGGTCCATGAAATGTTTATGAAAATGACAAAAAAAAAAACTGGCGGAGCCTGGCAACTTTTATTTATTTTTTTTAAACACTGGCAGGGAAAGAGTTAATGTTTCACTGAACATGTGAAATACTTCAGTTAAAGATCTCCAAACAGATCATAAACAGAAAGCGAGAGAGAGATGAATGACACTTATCTACAGCACACCTGTTTTGAGCACAGGAGTTTACAGTAGCTTACAGAGGATAGAGGCAGAACTTCCCAGGTGCTGGAACGCCCCGGGAACAGACGACTGCTGCTGTTTTGTCAACTTGCTGACACCATGGCAGAGCTCAGTTTAGTTTTTATTTCTAACAGCCCAACGGAAAGGAAAACGCCGTGTTGTTGATCATTACCAGCGAAGGTGTGAAAGACATTCCAGAGCTCAGGAATGCATTACATGGAAATGATTAACTTCAAACAGATTAATAGACATTAAGCATCTGAAGGCCTGATCAGGCAAAAGAGCAGCGTGGCAAAGTAGATCAGGACCATATGCCCGTGGCACACTGCCATAGGACGGGTCTGATCATTGTGATTCAGGGACAAAATGAGATCTGAGCAGTGTTAGAGCATGCAGTAATATGGGAAATCTCACAAAATATGTCCAGGTTATAATATTATGTTGCATGAAGATACTAACAAACTAACTCATACAGGTTTGGAACAACTTGAGGGTGAGTAAATGATCATTTTTGGGTTAATTATCCCTTTAACAGGAGATTCACCCATTGAGGCCCTTTTCAAAGGAAGGCTGTTCTAACGAGCTTTGCTCATAAAATGTGGATCTATGCCAACATACTTTTCGGTTCTATTTACCATCTGCATTTCAGGTCAGCCCTCTGTCCCTCATTGGACCACAATGTCAACAATATCTCTAAAAATATTCCCCCTTTTCAACCCCCAAACAAATGTTCTGCAATGAGCCCTTCTGTTGCCCAACTGTTGTCAGAACTTTGACCTCACAGAGAGCAGCTTTCCTGCATAGAGAGCTTGAAACATCCCCAAAACTTCTCCTCTCCAAAGCCACAATGATGTATGACTGCTCATAAAACATGAATTGAGTTTTTCTAGTAATCAAATTTAAAACAAAAGCAGATTTCAAACCAAAGTCATGTGAAATAAGACGATAGATAGATAGATAGATAGATAGATAGATAGATAGATAGATAGATAGATAGATAGATAGATAGATAGATAGATAGATAGATAGATAGATAGATTAGATTAGATTAGATAGTTTTGTCACCAAGTTATTGCTTACCCGTATCGGCTCGGTGGAGAATCTGATTTTCCGTCTTGGAGAGCGTTCCTCATCCTCTGACAAACCAGGAGCTTCATCGTACTCCTCATAGACCTCATCTTCATCCTCGTCCTCCTCATCCTGATGGTCCAGAAACGCTTCCTTATCATCCACAAACGCAGCATTCTCAAAACTATAAAACACTGGAGAAGTTTTCCCACATTCATCTGTATCTTCCTGCTCGCTCTCCTCATCTTCATGACAGTTACTCCTCTTTATGCTCTCCTCCTCCTCCTCCTCCTCCTCTTCTTCTTCTTCTTGATATGATAAACACACAACCTTCTTCAGCTGTTCGTCCTCTGTATGGTTTAGAGGTGATGACACCTTCAGAGGGTTCAGATCTTCTTTTGGTGACTCAGATTTAAGTTCCCTTTGCAGCTTCACCTCTGACATAACATCCTCCAAAAACTCTTCGTCATTCTCCTCGCTTTCTGAAGACTCGTTCTGGACCACGACCAGCTCAGCCCGCACCACTCCCGCACCAGCAGGGTCTAGACTCTGTGTGGCCTGCTCAGGAGAGACGTCCTGAGATGGACTATGAATTACGTGGTTCTCACTTTTTGGTTCCTCGGGACTCCAAGGCCGTTTATAGAGACTGCTAGAAGATTTGAGATCATTCGCAGGAGGACTACTAAGTTGGGTTGGTCTATTTGTCGAGGAATCTTTCACCAAGTCACTTTCTGAAGACGGAGAACGTTTAAATGGGCTATGAGCAGAGGGCGAAAGAGGCTCGCCGGTGCTCCTGCTGGTCGGTGAGGCTGGTTTGTATGAAACCGGGCTGATGGACTTGAACGGAGGGCTACCAGGTTCTGTTTTAGGTGAGAATGATTTGGGTGATGCGTCAGAGTTTGGAGATGTGGGTTTGTGTGCTTGATCAGTACCTGGCGAGGTGGGTTTCTGGGAACGCCCTCGTAGAGATGAGTGCTCAGTGGGGCTGCTCAGTTTCTCAGGGCTTTTAGCAGAAACTTCTACTGACTCTTCATTGTCACCATCCACAATGAAGTTCTCCAACCTCTTGGAAATGGGCCCCGCATTCAGCGACAGTCTATTGACCTGTTTTGAGTCCTCAGCGTCCCTCCTTTCCTCTGGGGCGCTCCTCACAGGTGACGTCGGGCTTTTGCTGACACTACCGCTGTTGCTATTTTCAGAAGATCCGAAAGACTTCCGGGCCCCGCGCCCCTCCTCAGGCACCTTCCCCTGGGACAGCCGTGTAGAAACTCTGCCGGGTACCGGCCTCTCTGCGACGGGCCCTCTTTCAAAGAGCTTTCTGGTCACTGAAAACTTCTCCGCCAGGGCGACTTTATCTATCTCGACTTCCTCTCCCTTTGGAGTTCTGTCCGTGTTTGGCGGTTCTTGGTTGCTGGCGTTACTGAGGGAGGTTTTGTTGGTGCTGACTGGGAACTTGGACACTGGGGACACAGGAGATGATGATGATACATCCGTTTTGTGAGCAGGTTTAATCTCCGGACTCTCCTGTGATTGCTGGCCATCCATTTGCAAGAAAATGTTCTTGATTTTGTTTATCCGGTTGCCAAACGGCCTCCCTCTGGTGTCCTCTCGGGGGTCGCTGGCTCCATTAGCATAAGATTTGGCCTCGCTGTCGGATTTGGTCCCATCAAAAGAGCACTTAATGGCGTGGAAGTCCGACTTGTATGCATTTCTATGCGGGGACGCGCTGCGCAGGGTGCGTTCGCCCTTGCTCTCAGCTTTGATCATTTTCAATGACTTTCAAAACTTCCTACTTTAAAACTGTATTTTTTAGGTCCGTGGTTCTGTATCCTCAATAGGACAATGGCATGAGCCCTTCAGAGTCACTCTGATACATGGTATCAAATCCCGCGCTCATCTGAAAAGAAAAGAAACAATCAACTGAAACGAGCGTTTACATTTTTAACACGAGCACGAGCGCGTTAACCGTTTATTTCGGCGCTCTTTTGATAGATAAAATCTTCCCGACACTCAAACGCCTGATCAAAGAAACTTTTTCAACTCGGATGAAAACTTTCCAACAGTGATTTGCAGGCAGATCCACTGGACTCCATTCAGTGCTAAATATCTGACAGCGCCTCAGAATTGAAGATATTGTTCAAATAGTTGAAGCTAGATTAAATAATATTCCTCAAATTATCAAGAACTACCGCGACTAATGTAACCTCACCACCAAACCCACTAAAGCTGCTCCACCGGGACTCGCCGTGGAACAATAGCTCAGCATTAGTTTCCACAAATGATCAAAATGAAGTTTCGGAAATCGAGTTACAAACAATTACAGTTTCTGAAACAATCAAGTCATCTACTTCTCTTACCTCCACGGATATCTCAGTGTCTACGGGCGCCGGTTCTTCTGCTGTGTGTAATTTAGATCCCCAACCATGTCATTTGTTTCACCGCCATGGTTCTCCAACGTAGTGCTATCCGATTCGCGAACGAATCGTTCATGTGAGTCGGTTCGTTGTAATGATTCGGTCTAGAAAGCGTTCGTTAATCAGTCAGTGAGGGGAAAAGCTTTGTTTGGGACTCGGGAGGAAAGCCGACACCGTAAACAAGCAACTTTTCGAGAAAGTTGGACAATATCTATCTGGACAGGTAAATATGAGAAACAACAAGGGTCTCGAACAGAATGACACTAATCAAATTAGAACAGACAAATAAACATACAACCAAAAGACCTTAGTAACGTAATGTTCATACTGTGTGTAGCCTACGTCTTTTTGGAATTTAGATTTAACAATATTATTATTTAAACAACTAGACGAGCTTATGGTCAGCGGTATGACTGGTGAATTGTTTTATTGAAGTGAACAGACCGAACGAATCGATTCGCCAAATGAATCGAACTCCCTACGCAACTCCAGTGTCTCTCTTCCCTATTGAACTGCATACTACACAGACCTGTCGTACCGCTGCGCGTTCCCGACGCTACACGAGCACATTCCAGGGCTGCTAATAATCCCAACCCCCTTCCCGACTGCTAATTCTACTATGGCGAGGGTTTGGCTAATGTATATTAATTAGCTCACGGCGACGTGACCTGGAAACCTGTGTGGAGCGTCCAGTCACGAATTCTAATTAATATTCATTAGACAAACCTTTAGTAGTGTGATTGATATCGTTTCCCGACCACAAGGTTGATTCAGCCCAGGTTAGGTCGAGAATCAGGCGTGGGAAAGAACCGATTCAGTGGATAACCAACGAATAAAAATATGCACATTCATTTTTATCAGTTATATTATTATTAATAATACAATAATATTGTATTTTATTCATTTTAATTTTTTTAAATTTAATTCAATTTAGTATCCATTTAATAATTTTAATCATCTATTGTGCATTATTCATAATTGTTTTGTTGAAAATATGTAGGCTACAGCATGTTCAACATTGGAGGAGACCAGAAGTTTCAGAGTCTGTCATTGAAAACTCATTCTGATTGATTTACCGCTGATCTGAATACATGATTATGGCCTTGAATATTACACAAGTTCAAAGGTCGGAGCAGACTTCAAATCACAGTGCGAATTCTTGCTCCTGTCAGAATGATTCAATTATCTCAACTTGTGCTGCTGAAATAAACATTTATCAAACTGAAAGAAACATTTGGTCAGTTCAGTCTTTGAATACAAAGCATGTGCGTTTCGGTGTCGGGTGATGTGGCAGTTGGAAACCCCTGTCTCATGTCCCAGCCCTCTTTCCCAGCTCTATTCACAGATGTCCGTCTGATTTTCCTCCAGTTCTCTTGTCTGACAGTGTGTGTATGTCACTGATGTGCCTGGTTCAGTCAGACCTGCATACATTTCAGGGGGCAACAACAAGATTGAGATTATGTTCGAGTATGAGAATCATATACTATATTCCTGTTAGGGAAAGATTTTAAGGGCAAGTCTTTATTTTGTGTTATTACAGATGCTTTGTTGTCTTTCGTGAGACTGGAGTCAGTTCCCTGGTGACCAAACAGCTTAAATTTCAGAAACTGTTAAAAAAAACACAGTGAATAAATAATGAAGGAAAAAGGGGAAGTAAACTGAAATCTACGGAAGAGGATTAGGGCCAAGCAATAATAAAAAAAATAAAACCATCTCGAGATTAAAGTTGTTAAATAAAATGTTGAGAATAAACTAGTTAAATTTCGAGAAAAAAGTCGAAATAAAATGTTGAGAATAAAGTCATTAAATTACGAGAATAAACTCATTAAATTACGAGAATAAACTCGTTAAATTACGAGAATAAACTCGAGATAAAATGTTGAGAATAAATTCATTAAATTACGAGAATAAACTCATTAAATTACGAGATTAAACTCATTAAATTACGAGAATAAACTCATTAAATTACGAGAAAAAAATTGTTAAATTACGAGAATAAAGTCATTAAATTACGAGAATAAAGTCATTAAATTTCGAGAATAAACTCGAGATAAAATGTTGAGAAAAAAGTCATTAAATTACGAGAATAAAGTCATTAAATTACGAGAATAAAGTCATTAAATTACGAGAATAAAGTCATTAAATTACGAGAATAAACTCATTAAATTACGAGAATAAACTCATTAAATTACGAGAACAAACTCGTTAAATTTCGAGAATAAAGTCGAGATAAAATGTTGAGAATAAAGTCATTAAATTACGAGAATAAAGTCATTCAATTACGAGAATAAACTCATTAAATTACGAGAAAAAAGTCGTTAAATTACGAGAATTAATTCGTTAAATTAATGAGTTTATTCTAAACATTTTATCTCTACTTTTTTCGCGAAATTTAACGACATTTTTCTCATAATTTAACGACTTTTTTCTTGTAATTTAACGAGTTTATTCTCAACATTTTATCTCGACTTTTTTCTCGAAATTTTACGAGTTTTTTCTCGTATTTTAATGAGTTTATTCTCAACATTTTATTTCAACTTTTTTCTCGAAATTTAACGAGTTTTTTCTCGTAATTTAACAACTTTAATCTCGAGATGGTTTTATTTTTTTATTATTGCTTGGCCCTAATCCTCTTCCGTAGAAATCTGCATAGCATACGATGAAAAATATTAGGCTTATATGCATGAATCCAAGCTAATGACAATAACCATGAAGAATTTTTTTATACAAAAGAAAAAAAATCTTTTTTATCTATAGTTATTTACAAAAAAAAATAATGTTTGAGTTGTCCTCTTATGTCTTAGCAGGAGTTTTGTGGTCTATTTGACCCCAAAGTGATTTCCTTACTGTGGTTCTTCTGAAATGTTCACTCAAGGGATGACCTGGTATATGTACAGTTTCCTCAAAGAGCTCAGCAAGATCTTAAAGAAAAAAATTATGCCATTTTTAAAGTCTTGATTTTGTTTTTAGGCTCTACTTGAATAAGTTTTCATGCTTAAATATTGAAACATAAAAACATTATTTTTTCCCATATTTGACATTGTTGCAGCTCCTCTCTTCCCAGTCTGTCAGCAACGCTCAGAGGTGCGTTTCCCAAAAGCATCGTTAGCCAACTATGGTCGCAAGTTCCATTGAATTGTATTGGTAACGACGGAACTTGCGATGATGGTTGGCTTTGGGAAATGCACCCCTGTTTAGTTCTGGTTTCTTTGAAGCCCCTCCTTCTGAAAAGCACAGTGTGCTCTGATTGGTCGGCTGGACCAGTGTGTTGTGATTGGTCAAGAGCTTCGAGCATGTCTGGGAAATACCATAACCGCAAGTTTCAACACACTACTAAGGCTGAATCCCAAATGGCACACTTTTATGCACTTTCGGTCTTGTGAACTTACAATGGCTGCCGCTTATGCTTTTTAAAAGATGTAATATAAGTCTAAGGTGTCCCCTGAATGTGTCTGTGAAGTTTCAGCTCAAAATACCCCATAGATTTTTTTTTTATTCTTTTTTTTAACTGCCTATTTTGGGGCATTATTAACTATGCACCGATATATAGGTTGCGGCCCCTTTAAATTCTCGTGCTCCCCGCCCCCGGAGCTCACGCTTGCCTTAAATAGCATAAACACAGTTTACACAGCTTATAACCCTCAAAATGGATCTTTACAAGATGTTCGTCATGCACGCTGCATGCATGCTTCGGATCATGTGAGTAGAGTATTTATTTGGACGTTTACATTTATTTCTGAATGAGTTTGAGGCTATGCTCCGTGGCTAACGGCTAATGCTACACTGTTGGAGAGATTTATAAAGAATGAAGTTGTGTTTATGCATTATACAGACTGCAAGTGTTTAAAAATGAAAATAGCGACGGCTCTTGTCTCCGTGAATACAGTAAGAAACGATGGTAACTTTAACCACATTTAACAGTACATTAGCAACATGCTAACGAAACATTTAGAAAGACAATTTACAAATATCAGTAAAAATATCATGATATCATGGATCATGTCAGTTATTATTGCTCCATCTGCCATTTTTGGCTGTTTTTATTGCTTGCTTACCTAGTCTGATGATTCAGCTGTGCACAGATCCAGACGTTAATACTGGCTGCCCTTGTCTAATGCCTTTCATAATGTTGGGAACATGGGCTGGCATATGCAAATATTGGGGGCTGTTACGTAACAGTCGGTGTTATGTTGAGATTCGCCTGTTCTTCGGAGGTCTTTTAAACAAATGAGATTTATATAAGAAGGAGGAAACAATGGAGTTTGAAACTCAGTGTATGTCTTTTCCATGTACTGAACTCTTGTTATTCAAATATGCCAAGGTAAATTCAATATTTTTTTCTAGGGCACCTTTAAGTCCACAAGACTGTAGGATGTCCCATTCATCATTTTGGGTTTCAGAAGGGTGCTCGGGAGCGCCCCCTTTGCGCCCCCGATGCGCGCTTCAGCTGAGCCCACTAGTTTGCGAGCTACAGAGGACTTTACCCGGCAGTCAAAGCGGCATTACATCACGAAAGTACGGACTCAGAGGAAGACCGGGAGGGTTTAGGGTGCCATTTGGGATTCAGCCTCAACTAACTAACTCAACCAAGTCCCACCCCTTCATTCTGCGTATGTCTTGGGCAGGAATTAGTTAAATGAGGAATATTGTGATGTGTTTGTTCCCGGAAGAAAACTCAAGACTACAGTGGAGGCGTTTCAGGAAGTTCAGAAACAGTGACACTGATATAGAATAACTCCTGCTGGAGTGACTTTGCTGAGCTTTGTCATGCTCAAACTGCAACAGAAAGTTGAACATGTAAAAAAGCATAATACAGGAGCCCTTTAAGCATGCTTTCGAAATCACATAATGTATACGAGTTAAGTGTGTTCTATATAGTGTGAATGTGTATAGTAGAAAAGAAATCAGACGTACTACATCAGCCAGGTTGTCACTGTCATGTGACCAACGACATCACTATCTTTTCACTGCCATTCACAAATCTTCTCCTGTGGCCTCATGGGATATAGTAAATGCATAGTAGATGCACACTTCAGAAACACGCCGGAAGTAGTAGGTGATCCGAGTACTTTTAGCCCGGATTTGAATTGGGAGACATACTACTCTCTTAGAAGTATATTTTATAAATTAAACTGCTTATAAACATACTTTATCACAAGAAAACAAAACCCTGTTAAACATAAAAGTATTATGCAATCATTTAAGACATTTTTTCCTTATATAGAACTTGGCAGTTCTTTAAAATTGAGTCAAGTAGGATTCTATATAGAACCACACTGAACCTTTTTTTCTAATGTACTCAACTCACATACTGTTTTTTTTACCCTCTAGATGGTATGGAAGTAGGAATATTCAGGCACAGGGTTAGTGTATTTAGGAGGAGCACATTTTCTTGGCCTACTGATAGTAGAACATTTGTTTTGAAAAGGTTTGAAAGAACAGCTTTTTGAGTTTGTTTCGAAATGCAGAGATGATGACGTGTGTTAAGGGCTGTCAGATTACTGGCATTTCCTGCTCTCTCATTCCAGCTCGTCCTGGGTTGAGTTATCTGATGAGTATACTTTAGACAGGCCCTCCACCCTCCTCTGCATTTAACACAGGATAAACACAATGACAGTGTACATCCTCACACACACTGACTGTTATTTTAGGAATGTCACTGATGACACTTTAACCCTGCTATGATCATTTCTCACAAAATTATTAGTCCAGGTTGATAGAATAATCCATCTGCCTGCTTGTCTATTATTAAAGAAACAGTAATTGTACATTAATGAACATCTACACAAAACTTCACATGTAACAAACAAGGGGAAAAACACTCCTATACATAATCAAAATAAATAAATGAATTAAAGGGTTAGTTCACCCAAAAATAAAAATTCTGTTATTAATTACTCACCCTCATATTGTTCCACACCCGTAAGACTTTCATTCATCTTCAGAACACAAATGAAGATATTTTGATAATAATCTGACATATTTATGTCCCTCCATTGACCATCTACGCAACTACCAGTTTGACACTTAAAAACGTTTATAAAGAGATCGTAAAACTAATCCATATGAATTGAGCGATTTACTCAAAATTTTCTCAAGAGACTCAATCACTTTATATGATGAACAGATTGAATTTAGGTTTTTATTCACAAACATTCATCAACACACACATCAAGCTCAATCATGTTTGCTTGACATGCGAGAACCAATGAGGTTTGTTTTCGTGTGTCAAGCAGGAGCTTCTGTTTATGTTCACTGATCAATGTTTATATGTGAATAAAAGCCTAAATTCAATCTGTTCATCATATAAAGCGATCGTGTCTCTTCAGAAAATAAGGACTAAACCACTCAATTCATATGGATTAGTTTTACGATCACTTTATGAACTTTTTGAAGCGTCAAACTGGTAGTTGTGTAGACTGTCCAAGGAGGGACAGAAATCTGTTTACTGTCTACTATTGCAGTATATTATAGTATACATTGCCCTCCACTAATACTGGCACCTTTGCGCAAAGGCAGCTGTGAAAATAAATCTGCATTGTTTATCTTTTTGATCTTTCATTCAAAGAATTCACAACATTCTAACCTTTCATCGAAGTAAAGCAATTGAAAATGGGGTGAAAAGCTCATGATGAAATAAATGTTTTTCTCCATTACATGTTGGCCACAATTATTGGCACTACTAGAAATTCTTATGAGTAAAATATCTCTGAAGTATATTCCCATTCATACATTTTTTAGCACACCAGGGAGACTAGCATGAAATTGTCCAGCCATGACTTCCTGTTCCACAGGAGTATAAACATGAGGAAACACAAAGGCCAAATTCCCTTAATCATTCATCACAATGAGTAAAACCAAAGAATATAGTTCTGATGTGCAGAAAAAGATTGTTGAGCTTCACGAAATAGAAAGTGGCTGTAAGAAAATAGCTAAAGCATTGAAAATCCCCATTTCCACTATCAGGGCAATAATTAAAAAGTTCCAATCAACTAAAGATGTCACAAATCTGCCTGGAAGAGGACGTGTGTCAATAGCGTCCTAATGAGTAGGAGAGTTTGAGTGGCCGAAGACTCTCCAAGGATCACAGCTGGAGAATTGCAGTGATTAGTTGAGTCTTGGGGTCAGAAAGCCTAAAAAAAAATGATCAAACAGCACCTACATCCCCACAAGTTGTTTGGGAGGCTTTCAAGAAAAATCCTCTGCTCTCATCCAGAAACAATCTCCAGCATATTCAGTTGTCAGACAAGACTGTATCTTCAAAAGGGACCAGCTTCTATTGTCAGATGAAACTAAAAAAAACAGAGCTTTTTGGCAGCAAACCCACCAGATGGGTTTGGTGCACACATGGATAAAAAGTACCCCATGCCCACGGTTAAATATACTGCTGGATCTTTAATGTTGTGGGCCTATTTTTCTGCTGGAGGTCCTGGACATCTTGTTCAGATACATGGTATCATGGGTTCTATCAAATACCAACAGATAAAAAATCTAAACCTGAGCGCTTCTGCTAGAAATCCAATAATGGGCTGTGGTTGGATCTTCCATCAGGACAATGATCCAAAACAAACACAAAAATGTGTCACTGAGCACAAAATGAAGCTTTTGCCATGGTCGTCCCAGTCTCCTGACCTGAACCCTAAAGAAAATGAGTGGAGTGAACTGAATAGAAAAAGCTCCAACATGGAGCTGGGAATCTGAAGGATCTGGAGAGATTCCGTATGAAGGAATGGTCTCTGATCTCTTCTGAGGTGTTCTATGGTTGATCACAGGTAATCATGTCAAGTCTCAAGTCAAGTCAAGCCACATGTATTTATATACAATACAGATGAGCAGTTCTAAATGTTGAGCGGCTCTTTAATGTTGATTCGCACCAGACTGACGGTTGGAGAGGAGTGGTTAAGGATGCTCTGCCCAAGCGTCAAACGAATGTCATCAGAGAAGGATGTAATCAAAACTGACTATTCTTTTTTTTTATGGAATATTGCAGTATTTATTATAAATGATTTATCCATGCATAACTTTTTTTTTTTTTTAATTCATGTGCCCTCATAATCTTTAATCAAAATAACTTCCCCTCCCTCTTGCAGTGACATCTCTTCTCTTCTCTCATGACAAGGGCGGGGCAACCTGGCACTCACAAGAGTTCCACCAATAGCAACCCGCCCTACATTTATTCTTGTTTGGGAAGCTATTTCACTCGGATATACGTCACAATACGGGAGAAAATTCTATCACACCTTCCATTTAACACTAGAAGTCCCAGAGATTTGTGACCCTCCTTTAGCCAAGTGGATGCTAACTGGCTAGTCTTTTGGCTATCATTAGCATCAATTCATGTGTAAATATGGTCATTACCTGAGCAATCTGCAGGGGGGTTGGGGGTGTGTGTGTGAATGGTTGCTGGTGGCTTGTTTGTATGTGTGGGGGAGGGAGGGCTGCTGTGTTTCATCACTCTTGACATGCTTCATAGCATTCAAGAATGGTCTATTCAACATGCACAGGAAACGGAGCATGTTCATTGGTTCATGGCCCTCCCTGAACTAATGGCATTTATTGCAATTGTCATCTTGCGGGGGCTTACCAAGGTTCCATCACTACGTGACTGCTGGTCAGCAAACCTGGGAAACCCACATATCATTGGAACAATGCAGCGAAACCGCTTCCAAGACATCATGCGACACCTACGCTTTGATGACAGGTCCACCCGGAGTGATCGAGCAAAGACTGATAAGTTTGCTGCAATTTCCAGTGTGTGGGGATCATTTGTCACCAATTGCATCACGTCCTACAACCCTGGTCTACATATCACCGTTGATGAACAGCTTTTCCCGTCAAAGACTCGCTGCTGTTTCCTGCAGTATATTGCAACTAAACAACCTGACAAGTTTGGGATCAAGTTTTGGGTGGCTTGCGACCTAAAATCCAAGTACGTTTGTAATGTCCTCCCATATCTTGGCAAGGACTCTAGTCGTCCCAGTGGAGAGAGACTGTCTGAAAATGTAGTGATGAGGCTGATGGAACCATTCCTAGACAGGGGCAGAAATGTTACCACGGACAATTTCTTCACATCGCTGTCACTTGCGCATAAACTTCTTAGCCGGAAAACCACCATCCTCGGCACAGTCAACAAGATTCGCCGGGAAATCCCTCAATCCGCTAGACGCACAGATTGCAATGAATTCACCACTCAGGTATGTTGCAGGTCTTTTGTGGTTCTATGTTTATGTGTTTCTAATTTTTAGAATCAACACCGCCAAGTGTGTCATTGTGTCATTGTGTGTAAAAGTGCTATGAAAATAACAATTTATCTT
Source organism: Anabarilius grahami (assembly GCA_003731715.1). Classification (NCBI taxonomy): domain Eukaryota; kingdom Metazoa; phylum Chordata; class Actinopteri; order Cypriniformes; family Xenocyprididae; genus Anabarilius; species Anabarilius grahami. The sequence continues at coordinate 176,632 of RJVU01071825.1, forward strand.
ATTTATTAGGTGTTTTCAACCACTGCTGCTACGCTGACGGCGTATGCGGCCAAACGGAAGAAGACCGTCTACATTCTTAGCAGCATGCACAGCGTGATTCAGACTGATAATACCACCAAAAGGAAGCCAAACACTGTCACCCTTTACAACACCACAAAGTTCGGCGTGGATGTGATGGACCAGATGGTGCGGGAGTACACTGTCCGCACAGGGACACGGCGCTGGCCAGTTGCCGTGTTCTATAACATGATTGACATGGCAGCACTGAATGCACATGTGCTGTATCAAGCATGCACCGGAAGGCAGGAAAGACGGGTGGACTTCCTGGTGGAGCATGCAAGAGAGTTGGCTAACTCTCATATGTGTGCGAAGAAGGCAAGAAAAGAACAATTGCTTCGGACACAACCCTCCACACCTAGCCCTGGAAAAAGAGCCATGTGTCAGGTGAAACACCAATGCAAGAACAATCATTCCACTGTGCGATGTGTTCACTGCTACAGATACACATGTGGTAACTGCAGACGGGAGATACCATGGCAGTGCCAGGATTGTGAGTGATTGCTGGAATGTACTCACTCACTTTTTAATATTATTTGTAAATATGTGTACAAATGGTTGGTTTCTTTATTTTATTTTGTACTATTTTTATCAATAAATCTCAGCAACAAAGGAAAAAAAAACATGTGTGTTGATTTCTCCCTAAGATGGCAAAGTGAAACACAAGTTTCCTTGAAGTGGCTCAGCATGGCCCCACATTGTTTACATAACAAAAGCAACTATTCACAGCTGATTAAGGATATTAGCCTAAAGCCTTCCAGCCCATCGGCTGTCCTGCGGGTTTTATAGGTAGAAAAGCCAAATGGCTGCTCTCTGGGACTTCTAGTGTTAAAGGATTAGTTCACTTTTAAATACACTTTTCCTGATAAATTTACTCACCCCCATGTCATCCAAGATGTTCATGTCTTTCTTTCGTCAGTCGAAAAGAAATGAAGGTTTTTGAGGAAAATATTCCAGGATTTTTCTCAATATAGTGCATTTCAATGGCTACCAACAGATTGAAGGTCCAAACTGCAGTTTCAGTGCAGCTTAAAAGGGCTTTAAATGATACCAGACGAGTAATAAGGGTCTTATCTAGCGAATCGATCTGTCATTTTCGGAAAAAATACAACCGTTTATGATTTATAAACAAAATATCGCCTTGAACGTACTTTCCGCTTCCGCATTCTTCATAACGCTTACGCTGAATGTCCTACACCTTCCCTATTCTACTTACGGAAAAAAACTAAACTGGCGCCACGTTCGTTCCGTAAGTAGAATAGGGAAGGCGTAGGACATTCAGCACATGTGAATAAGTGAAGCTAGTTCTCGTTCATTTGATGTTTTGAATTACTTTTGTAGGCCACTTTAGTATAGTAAAGATGTATATCCTTAAAAAAAACTGTACATTTAGACAGGGAAAACTATTATTTTTAAATACTTTTGGGTGATACTGTGATTTTATGAAATTTTATATGGGTGATGGGGTCTAGTCAAAGTATCTTGTTTATGTCGGAACTGTAAACTGTATTGTATGGTTCCAGAAGTATCTGTTTATTCCCATAATAAACACATCCGTTACCCACCTGCGAGTGTGCTGTAGTGCTGCGGTTTGCACACAGGAGCCAGCGTGGCAAAGCAGTGATTACATGCCTGCCGCACCATCACCTGGCAACCACACAAGGCCCTAAAATGCAGACGGGCATTTGTTTAGGACTCCTCTTTCTTCTTTTTTTTTCAAGTGTTCCTTTGTCATGGCAACCTTTCAAACAAACCCTTTATCTCCTCTCTGTCTCTGTCAGGTTCTGCTGATGTGGTCAGTGATATGAGCAGGATCTATCTCTCAGACACATGATCAGTGCATTCTTGTGGTGTCAAAGTACAGCTTTAAAAGGTTTTGCCTCTGAAGCGTTTTAGGGAACGAGCTCAAACTGCTCAAAATCGATCATTTACAGTCACGAGTATTAAGTCTTGTCTTAACAGGGCAAGCAAATTCATTATTGTCAGTCTGAATTTTTTGTTGGAGTTGAGTTGACTGATGTTTTGTTTCTCTGTAACTCATTTTCTTAGCACAAAAACAGGTGGCATCACTAGCTACAAACACAAATGATTATAAACAGTTTTTAGAATGGGTATATTTTACTTTCTTAGTAAAAAAAAAAGTATGACTTTTCTTAAAGTTTGTAATGGAATTCTTCTTCTACTTTCATGTTTACATACTTGTAAGACTGGCTGATAAGAACAAGTCTTCACATTTTTGGCCTGTTTTCAACACCCTGGAGGAGTCTGTGATCTTAATAAATGGAAATGCTTCACTATTAAAGGTGTTACAGAGGATCTTTTCGTCGACTGAGAAACCAAAGACTTGTTACTGAGTTTTTGAAATGAGCGCATGCGTAAGAACAACCCCCCTCCTTCACAGCTCATTTTGAGGGAACGCCTCCCAAAACTCGTGCAGGAGTATTGGAACACGAGTGTTTACCACCGGCATTCGCTGTGTTGTGTTAGTGGATTCATTATGTCGGACTCACCGCAGGTAACTCATAATCTGCAGTTGTTACTCCTGTCTCCTGACAAAAACATTGCATGCGGCGCCTGTGGAGTGTGGAAAGTTACTGGAGCGCGCAGCCGCGCGTCTCTCACAAGGAACGTCATGGAAGTGACTGACAAGCCAGAGGGCCAATCGTTTACGCGATGATCGCGTAAACGATTGGCTGATGTTTTTAAGGCCCTACCTCGTGCACAGATGATGTATATTAATAATATTCCTTTCAGTGCACCTAATAAATAGTCTTTTATCAGTTAGTAAAGACAGTTTCAAGTAATATTGCAAAAATGTATAAAACAAAACATCCTCTTTAGCACCTTTAAGTGCATTCTATTTTTATAATATTTATGATGGACTGATGATATGGGCTTCAGCAAACATTCATTGATGACAACATTTTTATATTCTTCTGGATGACTATAAACTTTCAAGTTCATACTTTGTTTTTGCTAGTCATTACTCTTCCTCACTCACATACACAACAATCTGAATGTAAGGAAGTATATTTAAATGAATTGAAATTCAAAGAAATTCATATAACCGACATTTTTTACTTATTTTCCCGCTAAAATCCATTTCTCAGTACTTATGTGCCTTCACATGCTCTGGGAATTACCGTAAATACGAGTTTCCTAGGTAAAAATTACACATGAACGCCCTTCCATTTGGAAATGAGCTCATAATCATGACTTCAGAAGTGGGAATTATAAAATTTCTGAGTAGCAATAGTGTCACCTTTTTTCCCAACTCTTCACACAGTGAGCACAACAGCAGTCTATGTGGAACATTTCTCATTTCTTTGCCACAAAATGCATTTAATGACTACATCTTTCGAATTACATGAATTATTATGGGTGATCATGCTTTATGTCTGTGTTTTGAGTGGGTTTTAGTTCTGTTTCCTGGGTTTGAGTTCATTTCTATGGTTTTTCATTGATGTGATTGATTTACGCCTGTTGTTCATTTTGCTAATTAGTTTCCTTTGGTATTTAAACCCTATGTTTTGTTCAGTTCATTGTCTGTTCTCGTCACTTTTACACGGTTGTTCTGTTCATGTTTTAGTTTTAGTTTTGAATTTGAGTTTAATAAAAGCTACAACTGCTGCAATTAGATCCTGACATTTTTCACCTTTATTGCAACCGACGCTGACAGAAGGACAGACCATACCAATGGATCTAGTGGCAGTAGAAATCCTCCTCCTCTCGCAGCGAGAACGATCCCTTGAGGGACACCCACAGGACTTGGATTTATATCATCTGGTCCACTACGACAATGAAAGCCCGTGTGTGTTTTTCCGAGAGCGCGCTTGCCCAGAGATGGTCCTCGATGGATGTTTAAGGATTGTGTAGAATGGGTGCTTCTACATGACGGATCCTCCTCTACCATCTGTGAGGGAGAGGAGGAGTTCAGGAGTTCAAGCCTGAGCCCACCGCAGACACAGCCCGCCACGATGCCAGGTGCGACACAATTTCAGCCCGAAGCAGTTATCATTTGTTTAAATTGTTTAAATAGCAAATGCACTCCTGCCCATATGTTCGCCCATGGGCGTGCTGCTCTGAAAATGAGGTGTGTTCAGGTGCATTGTTGGCGTGTTGCTATTTTGAGGCAACGGAAAATGACTGTGCCACATTGACCAACTGAAACCTGGGGCCTGTACCATGATGGTATTTGAACAAACTCAGGGTTATAGGATTAGTTTCGAGTTGACTAAACCAAACCTCTCCAATCTGGCTTTGTTGGTATGATGCTGATCATCAACTTTCTCTGTCAACTCAGGCTTTGATCCAGAGTTTGTGGAGCGCGTGCACATGAATGAGGGACTTCAGTGGCAAACAGCCAATCACATGCCTTGCAACAGAGAGAAACTATGATTCACTTCTCGCGAGAGAGCCAGCGCGATTCAAAACTCTTTTGCTGAAAATGAAGAATTTAAACGCATTTACACTAATGGAAAATACTTGTCTGTGAAAGAGGACAAATAAAAGAAATGATCTTTATCAGTGCAATTGAAAGTTGTGAAGTTAGTTTATATAGCTGATAACATATAGCGATAAAGACTCAAACATAAAAGGTCACATATAGTCATATTTAAAGAGTATATTTACACCTTATTTATATTACATATGATCTCTCTCTCTATATATATATATATATACAGTTGTGGTCAGAATTATTGGCATTCTTGGTAAATATGATCAAAGATGACTGTAAAAATAAATCTGCTTTATCCTTTTGATCTTTAATTCATAAAATTAGCAAAAATCGAACCTTTCATTGAAGGAAAAAAATTTAAAGTGGGGGGAAAATCACATTATGAAATAAATGTTTTTCTCCAAAACATGTTGGCTACAATTATTGGCACCCTTTTATTCAATATTTTTGCAACCTCCTTTTGCCAAGGTAACAGCTCTGAGTCTTCATCTATAATGCCTGATGAGTTTGGAGAACACCTGAGAAGAGATCAGAGAACATTCCTTCATGCAGAATCTCTACAGATCCTTCAGATTCCCAGCTCCATGTTTGTGGTGCTTCTCTTCAGTTCACTCCACTCATTTTCTTTAGGGTTCAGGTCAGGGGACTGGGATGGCCATGGCAGAAGCTTCATTTTGTGCTCAGTGATACATTTTTGTGTTGGTTTTGATGTTTGTTTTGGATCATTGTCCTGATGGAAGATCCAACCACAGCCCATTATTGGATNACAGCTCTGAGTCTTCTTCTATAATGCCTGATGAGTTTGGAGAACACCTGAGAAGAGATCAGAGACCATTCCTTCATGCAGAATCTCCATGTTGGCGGTGCTTCTCTTCAGTTCACCCCACTATTTTTCTATAGGGTTCAGGTCAGGGGACTGAGATGGCCATGGCAGAAGCTTCATTTTGTGCTCAGTGATACATTTTTGTGTTGGTTTTGATGTTTGTTTTGGATCATTGTCCTGATGGAAGATCCAACCACAGCCCATTATTGGATTTCTAGCAGAAGCGGTCAGGTTTTCATTTTCTGTTGGTATTTGATAGAACCCATGATACCATGTATCTGAACAAGATGTCCAGGACCTCCAGCAGAAAAATAGGCCCACAACATTAAAGATCCAGCAGTATATTTAACCGTGGGCATGGGGTACTTTTTATCCATGTGTGCACCAAACCCATCTGGTGGGTTTGCTGCCAAAAAGCTCGTTTTAGTTTCATCTGAACATAGAAGCCGGTCCCTTTTGAAGTTCCAGTTGTGTCTGACAACTGAATATGCTTGAGATTGTTTCTGGATGAGAGCAGAGGATTTTTCTTGAAACCCTCTCAAACAACTTGTGGGGATGAAGGTGCTATTTGATCATTTTTGTTTAGGGCTTTCTGAGACTCAAGACTCAACTAATCTCTGCAATTCTCCAGCTGTGATCCTTGGAGAGTCTTTGGCCACTCAAACTCTCCTCCTAATCACGCATTAGGACAATTTAGTTGATTGGAACTTCTTAATTATTGCCCTGATAGTGGAAATGGGGATTTGCAATGCTTTAGCTATTTTCTTACAGCCACTTTCTATTTTGTGAAGCTCAACAATCTTTTGCGGCACATCAGAACTATATTCTTTGGTTTTTCTCATTGTGATGAATGATTAAGGGAATTTGGCCTTTGTGTTTCCTCATGTTTATACTCCTGTGGAACAGAAAGTCATGGCTGGACAATTTTATATTCATGATCACCCTGGTGTGCTAAAAAAATGTAAATATGAATGGGGATATACTTCAGAGATATTTTATTCATAAAAAATTCTAGGGGTGCCAATAATTGTGGCCAACATGTTTTGGAGAAAAACATTTATTTCATAATGTGATTTTCCCCCCACTTTCAATTCTTTTACTTCAATTAAAGGTTAGAATTTTGCTAATTTTATGAATTAAAGATCAAAAGGATAAACAGATTTATTTTTACAGTCATCTTTGACCATATTTACCAAGGGTGCCAATAATTCTGACCACAACTGTATATATATATATATATATATTAATATTCATTGAAACTAAGTGCTTAATAACAACTGTTAAACTAAACTTGCATGTGTAATGGATTAATAAAAATATAGATCATATAATTATACAAATCATATATAAATTATACAATAATTCTAAGTAATTATCATTAAAACCAGACAATTTTGTCATTAAATATTTGTTTTTACTATATATTGACCTTTAATTTGGAGGAAGAGAAACTAAGGGGGTGACTTTATTGTGTTGGGTGTGTCAGTATCACTTAGCTTACATCTGATTGGTCCAATTTCAGTTTGAGATCTCTAACCCAGAACATAACCTGCCCCGGAGCAGGTTAGCCGTGGAGCATAAGTTACCATGGCGATGAACACCGCTAAAAGTCAAGTCACTTTCATGGCACCTAAAACCCAGGATTGGTGCAAACTAATCTGAAACTTACCTGGCTAGCCAGCTAATCCAGCTTCATGGTACAGGCCCCTGGTCTAAAGTTAATGCCGCAGTATTTTTTGTTATTTAAAGGACGCGTTAGTAATATGCGCCTATAGCCGGGTGAACAACGTACATTCACTCCGCTTGTTACACACACACACGCAGCAGCACACAAACATGCCAAATATTAAAAATAAAAGGATTACAATGTAAAAGATTATTATTGTGTACATAAAGATAAAAATGCCAGTCACTGCATGTATCAGAATTACCCTTTTGCAGTAATGACGAATGAATTTGACAAATGATTTGACCAATCGTGGAAATACACACATGTATTTAAACTGACTTGTCAGGTTGAGGGTGTCTATATTCCTCCATGTAAATACCAATCCATATTTTCTGTCGTTAAACAGAACCATGTGCTTCAGACCATGAGCTTAGATCATTAAAATAGGGCCCCATGTCTGTTTCATCATCCTACATTATTGTTGTTGATGTTCCTGCCCTGCCTCCCACTCCAACCTCCTCTGCCTGTTCCCGTCAGCCAAGAGGGCCGTTCCTGAGATATCTGCCTGTCATGTATATGCCAAGGAGGCCGAATTTTGGGCTTTTTATGTGCCCTGTATTGGGCAGAAAGGCCATTTTCACTGCCCGGTCCTTAAGCGTCGTCCTCACTATCTCATATCAGCCCTTCATCTCCTCCTATGCTGCCTGTTCTACACATCATAGATCCACCTGAAACTGATAGTTCGCCAGCTTGACCCTCAACTGTAAGCCCGTCACTCCACCTCAGCCCGTCGACCCTATGGCTCCTCCTGGCTTCCTCATCCCTCCGCCTTGGTCAGTCATCGCTCTGCTCTACTTTAAAGTAAAACTTTTAATTTGATGTTTATACAAAATGCATCTTTAAAGTGTGTTAAGAAATATAGACACGAAATAAGTGTCCTTTTATTACATTAATATATTATCTGCAAGTATAGTTTTTAAAAAATATTTAAAGTACACTACAAGTGCATATTCAATGCAAATAAGCACTTCTTTTTCACAAAGGGAATGCCCTTATTTTTATTTATCATTATTATTTAAATCTACCATAATTATATATTTTCTGAATATACACTAGGTTGATTTTATCGCATTCACTTGTTTACCCAACAGCTAATACAAAATGTAAAATATGATGGTGTTTAATTGAATTTTAATTCGGAAGACAGAAAATATTTTGAGGTGTTTGCCAACCATTATACATTTAAAATGACTAATCTAAAAGCATGGTACGTTTGTCTCTGTAAATAGATTGCAGTAAACAAAGAAAAGATAAATACAGTAATAGTAAACCATACACTCTAAAAAATGCTGGGTTAAAAACAACCCAAGTTGGGTTGAAAATGGACAAACCCAGCGATTGGGTTGTTTTGACCCAGCAGTTGGGTTAAATGTTTGCCCAACCTGCTGGGTAGTTTTATTTAACCCAACAATTGTTTACAAATTACTATATGTCTGGCTTAAAATGAACCCAAAATAGGTTGGAAATTAAAAATCAGACTCATAATTACTAGAGGCAACAATAATAATCAAAAAGATGAGCATTTATTAATAAGCAATTTAATAAATGTTTATTGTTTAAATATTATTCAAAAAAAGTATTAATAAATGTTTGTTTATTAAACATATTAATAAATGTTAATTTCCAACATATTTTGGGTTAATTTTAAGCAAGAAATACAGTAATTTTTAAACAATATTTGGGTTAAATAAAACTACCCAGCAGGTTGGGCAAACATTTAAACCCAGCCGCTGGGTTAAAACAACCCATTCGCTGGGTTTGTCCATTTTCAACCCAACTTGGGTTGTTTTTAACCCAGCATTTTTTAGAGTGTAGGTTTAGTTCTTGCAGTAAACACAGACTTGAAATTAAATGGTCATTTAAAGTCTATCATAGGTTAAACAAATGAATGAAAGCTCTGAATGAATGAACTTTTTTCAAATTTCCAGCTCTCAAAGCCAAATGGAGGTGTTGCCACCTGGTGGACTAATGACATAATGACGTCACCTTAGCGTTCACACTGACCATGTGACACTGAGTGCTTTAAATTAAAGTAATTTAATTGCAATCTAAACTTTAATAACAGTTACATCAATAACAATCAACATTAACATATTAACCTCTTTACAGTACTGGTGGTTTTGCAGGCATGATAACTGAGAACTCACAAACCACAGTGTTTGATCTTGTACAGTCTTCTTTTGTCCATCTGTTACCAAGGATACAGTCAGAGGAATGTGGAGCATTGATGTTTAAAGTTATTCTTTTCCCATCTTTTCTATAAATCACTGATTCTGTCCATGAGGAAAATTAGAACACTTACATGTACATATGTGGAAATGAGGCTGACCGAATGTGAATCGTATATAATTGATTAAAACACCGATGTACTTATTTAAAAATTCTGTCAGAAAGTCAGTGTGTCACTGTACCACAGTCTGTGCAGGGCTCTCTCTCTCTCCCTGCAGGGCTGTTTCCTCTCGGTTGCTGACTGGACATCTTTATAATGAGACACGTTAATGTGCTTGTGTCTGGAATTTCTGACTGCAGAAAACAGAGAAACACCCATTTTCCCAAAGTTACTCCCACGTACCACTGGCTTTGTACTGCACAGTGCCAGGACACAATTAACTGCAACACTCACACTCAACACTGTTTCCATCTTGGTCATGAAGAACTTGTTGTTTGACTGCACTCCTCCTGACTCCTTTGCTTTTACTTTATTTCCCATAACCCATTGCCTGGGCTCATTATTATTTGATCATTTCCACCTGTGTGTCATTGGCTGTGTTCGAAATCACCCCCTATACCCTCATTCACTATTCCCTACATTACTCCACTAATATAGTCCACTTGAAGGAGTGTATGAAAGCGAGTGAGTGAATACGGAAACTGAGTGCACCGGAAGGGCTGCTGCTTTTGCATAGTTTTATGCTTGCTGTTTAATAATCATTTAAAACGTATGAAACTGGCAGCTCCAGTAGTAGGTAATGAAAAAATGTATATTGAACTCTGTCATGGAAACTAGCATGAATAAACCATAATTAAACAATTTAATAATCATTAAAAAAGGAATTTATACTTGTATGATATTACGCTGTACCTACACCGGACAAGCGGTTTGGAAAACGGAAGGATGGATGATTCAGCTGCGGGCGCCATCTTCTGGTCAGACGCGGGAATTCATTTGGCGCGACAGTCACAGTGCATTTTGGGTATTCTCTAGCTGTTGAGCATACATCAGTTGTACACTCATTATTGCGGTGCATTGTGGGATTGAATGAGCGCACTCGCTAACGTGCGCTGTGATTTCAGACACCGCTACAAATGGTCTTATTGGGTCATATTTCATACCATATCAACAGTGTTGGGGAAAGTTACTTTTAAAAGTAATGTGTTACAATATTGCGTTATACTCTGAAAAAAGTAACTAATTGCATTACCCTATGTTTTATGGAAGTAATGTTACTTTTTCTCATGTGGGCTGGGCTTGCTTGTTTGTTTCTAACAAAACAAAAAAAGTTATATTTTTGCCAAATTTAAAGGCCTTTCACACCAAAAGTGAGATGAATGAGCCTCAGGTTGTAAGAAATGCATATTTACGCCGGTACAGTAGAGGGCGCAGCTCAAACAAACCTTTCAGCTGAGCTGCCATTATGGACCATAGAAGAATAGGATACAGGAGAAGAAAGCAGAGACTGTATATTATAGGGAGATGAGAGGGTCTGTATCTCTTACCATTGGAGAAAGCGTAACGGCTAACTTAATCACGTGCGGCCTTTCAGAATATCGTGTAATGGCAGTGACATCAGTGCCCGCCGTTCATAACTCCTTCCCTGCATACCGCCACAGCTGGAGCGTTAGCCGTTACGCTTTTTTGGCTGAAGGTTGCAGGCTTGCCTTCCAGTGGCTTTGACACAACATCTATTGTTCTATCTGTTAAACAGTAATGCGGCACATTTGCTGCTGGCAATGCCGTAAATGAGTCCTACCTGTCGCATAATTCCCTAGTCTGCCTTCTCTTAAAAAATAAAATTTTTATCAAGCTAAAATCAACATATAGTTCCCAACAAAAGTATTGTTTAGTGTAAAACATGCTGAAGATTAGCGAACAGGCTGTCGATTAATGAAATGATTAGCTATTTCTCCACAAAAGCTGTTTAATCAGCATAGTGAAGCCTCTCATCCATTGACATCCATTCAAAAAACAGCCTCTGGTCTCCTTTCCTGCGTACCACCAGAGGCGGAGCGTTAGCATTAGCCGTTATGCTTTTTTGGCTAAAGGTTGCAGGCTTGCCTTCCAGTGGCTTTGAAGAAAGTTTGGCCAACGCCACTGGAAGGCAAGCCTGCAACCTTTAGCCAAAAAAAGCATAACGGCTAATGCTAACGCTCCGGCTGTGGCGGTACGCAGGGAAGGAGTTTTGAACGGCGGGCACTGAAGTCACTGCCATTACACGATAGGCTGAGAGGTGCCGCACGTGATGGCGCTTTCTCAAATGGTAAGAGATACAGACCCTCTCATCTCCCTATAATATACAATCTCTGGTTTGGCCCTGTCCCAAATAGCACACACTTCGGCCTGGTCCCAAATGGCACCCTAAACCCTCACGGTCCGCACTTTCATGACGTAATGCCGCTTCGACTGCCGGGTAAAGTCCTCTGTTGCTCGCAGACTTGTGGGCTCAGCTGAAGCACGCATCAAANGCTGAAGCGCGCATCGGGGGCGCAAAGGGGGCGCTCACGAGCACCCTTCTGAAACCCAAAATGATGAATGGGACACCCTACGGTCTCGTGGACTTAATGGACACGCGCACGTGGCAGCCATTGTAAGCCCACAAGACCGAAAGTGCATAGAAGTGTGCCATTTGGGATTCAGCGATAATAATGCACTTATGGTCTTGTTATGGTCAAGACCGTAGGGTGTCCCATTTGACATTTTAGGTTTCAGAAGGTTTCTTTGCAGTTGAATTGTGCCCTCAATGCGCACCTTTGCCGAGCCCACACTGAAGTGAGCTCCGCAGCAGACTTCTACTCAACAGTCAAAGCGGCTTTACGTCACAAAAGTGCAGACTTGTAGAAAGACTGTTTTAGGGTGCCATTTGGGACAGGGCCTTTGACACTCTTACTTCAGCAATAAAACAGTTGTGATGTTTATCTTAAGTAATGTTTGCTAATTAGTGTGGTTGAATTCGATCATCAAAGGTCAGCAGATTAATAAAGTGAGATTAAATACACAAAGTATATTTGTTTAACATTAAATTATTGCAGGTTTGCGTAATATTCTGAGTTTTCATTTGACTGTTTTTATTCATTTTGATGCAAACTGAATCTGTTTTTGTGCAAGTGATATGAGTAAATAATTAGTCTTTAATGATTTTTATAAAGTAAACGTAAGAATAACTTTTATGGACCGATAAGGGACTGAAGCAACTTTACTTTGAATATCCATCCATCCATCCATCCATCCATCCATTTTTTTTTTTTTTTTTGTAAAAATCATGTTAAACTAAGAAGGCTAAGTATATGATACATCAGGCTTTTGAGGAACGTTTATTTGTTCATCTCTCAATCATCATTTATCATACGTTATATATATGGAAAATGTTCACAGCAAAATCTCCAGAGTTAAATCAACTCTGCTCAGAGTACATATGGTCCCTCTCTAAATAGTGTTAAAATAACACTAAAGCAGAGTTAAAGTTAATGAGATAATTAAGCAATTAAGTGATGATTGTGCATTAGTGATGAACACCTGCTGTTAACAAGCACTGAAGAAAAGAGAAACACAAGAACTACAACTGACTTCAGTCACTTATTAATTGCTTAATTATCTCATTAACTTTAACTCTGCTTCAGTGATACTTTAACACTATTTAGAGAGGGACCATATGTACTCTGAGCAGAGTTGATTTAACTCTGGGGATTTTACTGTGTAAATTCAAATACAGAAATGCATTGCCATTTTGCATATTACATTTCAAATTGAAATTTGCTACACATATGCTTCCATAGTTATAGGCCTACATTATATGTTTTGCCCTCCCAGAATAAAAGCTCTCCAGGTTTCAGTAAAAACCTTATAGCGCTTGTGACAACTTCCCCGTGTGACAACTAGCCCCGGTGTGTTTTCCTGTGTCAGCTGTGTGGGCGGCAGCAGCATCGGTCAGACTCGAACTCGATCGCTCTCAGTAAAGTCACATCTGCTCATGATCAGGTGCGGACGATGCGAACTGTAATTTTACTCCATGATTTCACCGAAGATGGTCGCGGCACACAGCTCCAGCCACCCGTCTGCTTCTGCTGAGTGGATCATCTGTCTGGATAAGAGGTACCGTCGTTTACCTTACAAAAACTTAATTCTTCTGTCTTCGTGTTGTTGTTCTGATTCACCTGCAGCAATCTTTTACACATCAATGCCTCATGTAAAAGACATCCCAAGCTCATTTCACTTGTTAAACTATATTAGAATATAAGTTTCATGTCATAAATGTCAAATGCGATTGTAAGTGTGATTGATGTATTCATTCAGATGCAGCATTTCATTCGCAGCGCGACAGATTTCCGATGATAGATGGATTCACTGCAAGCTTCACGTCTTTCGCTGCTTTCAGTGATGGTGAATTGAAGTGTTTTTGAGTGTAGTTTGTAAAGGGTTGTTTGTCACCTGGAGGAGGTCACCAGTGCTGCAGTGCTTGTGTTACTGCAGACGCATGAAGTGACACTTTCTGCTGTGAAGGGCTTTAGAAACAGAGACGAAACTTAAAGGAATATTTCACCCAGAAATTCCCCCTCATGTCATTCCAAACCCTATGCATTTCTTTCTTCAGTGGAACACAAAAGGAGAAGTTTAGCAGAATGTTCAGGGTGCTTCTGATACAGTAATAAAATGAATGTGATTTGATGGCTCAGGACTACTTACCAGCAAGGAAAGAACTAGAAGCATTACGAATGACAATCAAATTAAAAATGACAGATGAATATAAAACTATAGATTTTATAGATGATGCTTGTGTATAGAAACCACACATTTTACATTAATTGCCAAATAAATATTTTGTATTCTGCAATAAGCAAAATTTAGGGCACTGCGAATGACGTGACGTGATAGTCTCCCTATGCTCAAACTACTTATGCATATACAGTATAAAATATTTATGTTGTTTGCGTGTATGGAGACTATCACATCATTCACAGTGCTTCATGGGAGTGGGCGGGCCCTAAAAAGTTATTTTCGCACGATTTTCTTGTTTCTGTTCTCTGCTTGATTGAGATTTCTTTGCAGAATCAGTTTTTCCATGAGGAATTCCTTGGTTAAACACAGTTATTTAAGAAATAAGTTGAAACATTGCGAGCTGATGCTCTGCATTCTGTATGTCATCGTAACACCATAACTAGGATTATCAAGCTCCAACAAGGACTAAAAATCACAATTAAAGGGATAGTTCACCCAAAAATAAAAATGGTATCATCATTTGCTCACCTTCTTGTCATTCCAAATCCATAAGACTTCTGTTCATCTTCAAAACACAAATAAAGATATTTTTAAAGGATTAGTCCACTTTCAAATAAAATTTTCCTGATAATTTACTCACCCCCATGTCATCTAAGATTTTCATGTCTTTCTTTCTTCAGTCGAAAAGAAATTAAGGTTTTTGATGAAAACATTCCAGGATTATTCTCCTTATAGTGGACTTCAATGGCCTCCAGACGCTTGAAGGTCGAAATTACAGTTTCAGTGCAGCTTCAAAGAGCTTTAAACGATACCAGACGAGGAATAAGGGTCTTATCTAGCGAAACGATCGGTCTGTATATTCTTCATAAACACAAATGATCGCCTTGCACGTGCTTCCGGTTTCCGCATTCTTCAAAACGCTTACGCTGTATGTCCTACGCCTTCCTTATTCAACTTATTGAACGAATGCGCCGCCAGTTCCGGTTTTTTTCCGTAAGTAGAATAGGGAAGGCGTAGGACATACAGTGTAAGCTTTTTGAAGAATACGGAAAGCGGAAGCACGTTCAAGGCGATCATTTGTGTTTATAAACCATATACAGTTGTAATTTCTTAGAAAATGACCGATTGTTTTGCTAGATAAGACCCTTATTCCTCATCTGGTATCGTTTAAAGCCCTTTGAAGCTGCACTGAAACTGTAATTTTGACCTTCAACCATCTGGAGGCCATTGAAGTCCACTATAAGGAGAATAATCCTGGAATGTTTTCATCAAAAACCTTCATTTCTTTTCGACTGAAGAAAGAAAGACATGAACATCTTGGATGGCATGGGGGTGAGTAAATTATCAGAAATTTTATTTGAAAGTGAACTAATCCTTTAATATTCTTTCATCATTTTGTCCATTTAGTCCAAAGCTGCTTTTCCACCAAAATTACCCGAAACAATTTGTCCCAATGCTGCGTGGAGTCTAAATGCTGCATTAATGTTCAGCGCCCAAATCCCTCCCCCGAAAGTTCCGGAACTTGAAAAATTACTACCTCATGAGCAGGGACTTTCTGAGGGGGGAAATTTTTGCCTGGAACTTCATTTAGACCCTGGTTCCTGCGGTTGAAACACACCGAGTACCACCCTAAAGTCCCTAGTTCCTGGGGAAAGTTCCTGCGGTGGAAACGCGGCTCAAGCAATCAATATTTTCAAGGTTAAAAGAGTACATAAAGACATTGTAAAAATAATCCTTGTGAATCGAGCTGTTTAATCCAACCCCTCCGAAGAAACGCGATCGCTTTATATGATGAACAGGTTTAGTTTAGGCTTTTCTTCACATATAAACAGTGATCAACACACATTCATAGAGCACATCAAATATAGCAAATGGAAGTTCAAAGTTCTTGTTTGATGCGAGAACTAGGGCTGGGCGATATATCGCATGCGATTGTCACGCGCATTTCGTCAGTAAAGCCGGTTCCCTGATTACCGCAAAATCGCCATCACCTGCTTTCAAATGGAGCGGCATATAATAGACAGAGCCGTAGATCACTGACAAGCTACGCAATATCGCGTTCATATCGCAGATGAATCGCCTTCGATAATGAACGTGATATTGCGTGGCTTGTCAGTGATCTACGGCTCTGTCTATTAAATGCCGCTCCATTTGAAAGCAGGTGATGGTGATTTTTTGGTAATCAGGGAACCGGCTTTACTGACGAAATGTGCGTGACAATCGCATGCGATATATCGTCCAGCCCTAGCGAGAACCAATAAGAATTGTTCTTGTGTGTCACACAAGCATGATTGAGTGCTTGTGTGACAAGAACCAATAAGGATTGAAAGCAAGTACATTTTATAAACCGCTCAATTTATATGGCTATTATGTCTTTTTCTACTTTTCTACTATGAATGTAAGTTTTGGTTGCATGAACTCTCAATGTATGAACAAAAATGATTAGATAATATTAAAAACATCTTATTTTGTGTATTGAAAATGAACAGAAGTCTTATGATTTTGAAATGACATGAGGGTGAGCAAATGATGACAGAATTTTCATTTTGGGGTGAATAATCCCTTTAAAGTAGTCCATACCACTAGTTGAAATTGGACTACATTTTGATACTTTTATGGTGTTAATTTCAATTTTTTTGACAGCCACTGGTCTCTGTATGCTTTCATTGTGTGAAGAACAGCCAGTGAATTCTGTGAAACATTTCCTTATGTGTTCCACAGAAGAATCTCATACAGGTTCGGAATGATACACGGGTAAATGATGACAGAACATTTTTTGGGTGAACTTTAAGAATTTTGGATCTCTTTAAGAATTAAACATTTTTACACATTACACTTTTCATTTGTAATAATAGCAGTACTGTGAGTCTATGGACTCTGCCCATGATAGCCTAGAAACAGGACATCTAGTATATATCCAACATTATAAAGCAGTTAACAAACATTATAGTCTCGTTGTCAAACACGGAGCAGAGATTTGTGTGTAATGTGTTTATGACACACTCTAATGGCTCCGACCGGCTCTTCCTGCAATGAATGGCTCCATCTCGCTGTAGATCAATATTTACACATCTAAAGCAGATGGACACAGGTCTGTTGAATTTAGTAAATATGCCAGCACTCAACTCTCTCCATTCCTGTCTTTATCTCCTTTTACCTGACATTGTTTTGATGGAGAGATAGATGCATAACAGCAATGTCCAGATGTGTTGAGTGGAGCTGTATTTGGTTTTCACTGCAGTGTTTTCCCCTCTGACTCAGACGACAGAACATTGATTGCTCTTTGAATTATATGAACGTCATAAATTTAACTATTGAGGCTGAAAGTAGTTGAGTGTTTAGCTTTTTACTGTTTCAAAATGCAAATCTTCAATGAAAGATTAAGAATAAGATGACAAAGTCCATAAATGCCCAAGTTTAATTAACACCTGAATTTAGGAAGTTGTTCAATTCATAAGCCCCTTGGTTTGAGCAATAGTACTTGCTACCCAACTAACAGGGAATGCTCTCAAGTTCACCGCTCTCTAAGTTTTACAATTGTATTGTAAAATAGCTTTTTACATTTTACAGTAAG
The DNA here is from genome assembly GCA_003731715.1 of Anabarilius grahami. Lineage (NCBI taxonomy): Eukaryota > Metazoa > Chordata > Actinopteri > Cypriniformes > Xenocyprididae > Anabarilius > Anabarilius grahami. The sequence goes on from RJVU01071825.1 coordinate 194,205, forward strand.
TTTACAGGATTGGAAAAGACAAAAATTACTGTAAACAAACAACATCATACTGTAGTTCTATCTACAGTTCGTACTATGAAGTCACTCAGAATGCGATGCAGTATGAATAGATTATTCTGTAGAGTTATTTGATACGTGTTGGCTTTATCTGTGCTGCTGAAAATATTTTTGGTTCACTTTTAGCAGTTTGTGTTGTTGGTTTGTATTGTAATGTCGGTTTATGTTGTAAGTGTTTTTTTTATTTGTCGAGTGTCACCATTGTTGTGTTTTGTACGTTGAGTTAGGGCTGGGCGATCAGAACCGTAGATCTCTGACAAGCTACGCAATATCGCGTTCATTATCAAAGGCGATTCATCTGCGATAATGAACGCGATATTGCGTAGCTTGTCAGTGATCTACGGTTCTGTCTATTAAATGGCGCTCCGTTTGAAAGCAGGTGATGGCGATTTCGCGGTAATCAGGGAACCGGCTTTACTGACGAAATGCGCGTGACAATCGCATGCGATATATCGCCCAGCCCTACGTTGAGTATTGATATCTGTGCATCATTTGGTGATGCTTATAAGAAAAAAAATCTTGTCTTGAAAGATGTCACATCTTTCATAGAAGTACCTCAGAAGTTGCTTCACTATTGTAAAAAGATCCATTTACAAACAGTTATGAATTTGAAATAATTTATTGGTTAATCTTCATGCTTAAATAATGTTAAAATAGAATCTTCATATTCATACTAAGAACTTAACTTAAAATCAGCCAATTAATTTCATATTCTAGCTTGCCTGACTTGGCTAGATCAGAAATTTGAATATGAATATGCGAGGTCCAAGATCCCAAGCAAATTAAACACTGATCACCATTGTGGTGAAAACAATTAGAATGGTAAAGAATTGCATTTCTTACAGTGGCATGACAACTTTATAATGTGAATTCACATTAAAACAAGAGCAGTAAATTACTGTGATGTTAGCATCATTCTGCTGTTGATTTACAGTAATATGTAAGAAAATGACCCAGCATGCACTTACTTCACAGTACATTTCTGACTACAGTCATTTTTTGTAAAATAATACTCTGTAATCCTTAGAACAAATGTTCTTCCACTAATGTTAACAGAACATTCATTTAAAGCTATCTGGTCTTTAATAATGTTGTCAAAACATTAGCACAAAAAAATAATTTATAAATTGTTCATGGAATTTTTTTCTGAAATGTTTTAATTGGACATTCGTCTAACATTTTTAAAATGTTACTACTTGTTTCAGAATGTTTAGAGGATTTTCAAAAGTAACGTTCCCTCGATGTTTGCACAATGGTAAAATGGAATGTTTCCTTCTTTAAAAAAAAATAAATTGATGTTTTGAAAGTTCAGAGAACGTTCAGAAATAATGTTTTCATAACTAATGGGAATGTTACTAAAATATACTTAGAACATATTTTGTTAGCTAGGTTAGGAGAGAATCTGTATTCAAACTGTGTTGTTAAAATCTTTGAGTTACACATGTTGGTTACATTGACAGTGTTATTTAGGCTTTGATGTAGAACTGTTTGCATAGTAAATGGATTTTTAGTCCCTGTTAAACACCCTCAGACACACACGCACATGCTCACATACGTGACTTATTGTTTGAACAGGTGTGTCTGACCTCTAAGTGGACATGTGCTGTTTAGTAGAAGAAAGACACTGTTTTTAAAACTGACATCTAATTTTAATCTTAGGCTAATTTTATATTTAAGGTGTTCTTTATATTTAAATTCTTTAGTTCATTTAATGACTGTCAGATTACATCAGTTGTGTGACAGAAAAACAGTTGTAACAAGTGGAGGAAGATGTCCTTTGAAGCTAAACGCAGACATTTATAAAGACTNCCGTTAAACAAACTCTCTGGACTGATAAAACCTGTGACGATTACCCTACTATTAAAGCATGAATTTAATGTAATATGTATATATATATATATATATAGTAAACATTTGAAGTGGATCAAAACCTTTCATCAGAGTTGTCCTAAAACCTTCTTCTTAGGACAACTTTGATTAACTTTTTTATCCACTTCAGACATAAAATATTTTTTTTCAAGTTTTTAATTTTTACAAATATAACATTATTAAAATTAATAAAAGTCATTATATTTTTGGGCCATTGCATCACATGGCATTTTGCAACTTGAACTAATCTTGCCACATCATAAAAAGGTCAAATTATCTTATATTTTAAGATACTTAATTCATCTTTGCCACGCAGCCATGGGGGTCTGCAGTGGTCTTTTCTATTATGTAATTTCCTGAGTTCAACAAATATATTAAACAGCAAAAACTGTTTACATTGATAATAATATAAAATGTTTCTTGAGCAGGAAATCAGTATATTAGAATGATTTCTGAAGGATCATGTGACACTGAAGACTGGAGTAATGATGCTGAAAATTCAGATTTGCCATCACAGAAATAAATTACATTTTAAAATATATTACATTAGAAAACCGTTATTTTAAATTGTAATAATATGTCACAATATTACTGTTTTTACTGAATTTTTGTTCAAACAAATGCAGCTGTAACACTCTGGGATTGTAGGCAACATGCACAAACTAAGAATTCTCTTTGAATAGACTTTAATGCTGAACACGGGAGTACCACGACCACATTACGCCACATTACAAGACAATACCCGACGAAGGACTAAATAGAACAGAGAGTATATATGCAGGGGATAATCAGGAACTTAATAAGTTCCAGTTAATGATAATTAATCACAGAAACAAACAGGGACATAATCAGAAACCAAGGAACCAGAAACTAAACAGAGCAGGAAACAGGAACTGAGCTGGTGATCGGGAAACCCGAAGAGAATCCGATGGGCTACACGGAGTTAGCAGCGGGGACAGAGCTGAGGAGCTGGATGACACCAGTGGAGCCGAAGCATCCAGGGGACTAGACTTAATCAGCGGAGGAGATGGGACTAGGAAGTTGGGCAGACACATTGGAGGAGGAAGATTTCCGGATGGGAACGGAGCATCCAGATAGCCGGATGAGACCAGCGGAGAAGATGAAGACACAAGAGTGGGGATTCGAGAGGGAACTGGATCCGTGGACCACAGATCTATTAGGCAGAGGTCTGCTCCTGGTTCTGAGATGGACTGGGCAGCTTGCGTCGACTCCAGAAAGACCCAGGTAGCAGGCTCTGGCTCAGGCTCCTTCTCTGCCTCACTGATGGTGAAAGGGGAAGCACCCACCACCAATATTCCACCAGCGATCTCTGCTCACAGGTGATGAGGCAACCCAATGCTGGTAAGTCCATTCTATATCTTTTTTGGTCGGTTATTCTGTAATGCTATGGAACAAGAGCAAAAGCAAGTGCAAAGAGACTTATTTCAAAAACATTAAAAAAAAATGTTTTTGTCTGCATGTTGGTTGCACCACATGATTTTATATACAGGATTGAAGCAGTGAAGAATTAAAAATAATTTTTTTTAATATTATGATTGTAATGTTCAGGTTGAGGAAGAAGATGAGGCGAGCATAGCGGATCTATTAGCAGCAAAAAAAATGTATTTGCAAAAACAAAAGCCAGTAATCTAAAAAGAAGAATCAACAAAACAGTGTGCTAAGGCACATTCAACACCNATTCCACCAGCGATCTCTGCTCACAGGTGATGAGGCAAGATTTTTTTGTCTGCATGTTGGTTGCACCACATGATTTTATATACAGGATTGAAGCAGTGAAGAATTAAAAATATTTTTTTTTAATATTATGATTGTAATGTTCAGGTTGAGGAAGAAGATGAGGCGAGCATAGCGGATCTATTAGCAGCAAAAAAAATGTATTTGCAAAAACAAAAGCCAGTAATCTAAAAAGAAGAATCAACAAAACAGTGTGCTAAGGCACATTCAACACCAGAAAAGGAACATCTGAAACTGAGGACTCTATATACACAGGAACTAATGATTTAAATGAGGAGCAGGTGGATGAAATCAAACACACAATGAGTAACTATGACAATCAATGAAATCATGCTTAGAAACCATGACAACCAAGGAAATAAAGGAAACAATGAGAAACAAATAAAAGTCCATAAAAATTAAACTAATCTGTGGAGCCGGCAGTGGATGAGACCAAGGGGAACCAGCAGCAGACGAGAGCCCAGAGCGACCAGAAGCCGGCCAGGAGGATGGTGACCCACGAAGGAACCGATGGAGGGAGCCAGGGTGGAGTAATGAGTCTGATTGACTGACGCTGAGAGTTGTAGAGTCCCAGGCGGAGTCTGATGGACCAAGGGATCAAGTAACACCGTAAGACAAGGATACCAAAGCAGAGCCACAGTGATGAGAGCCCAAGGTGGAGCCAGGTTGCTGGAGGACTAAGGCAGAGATGGTGGGAGTGTGGACTGAGGTGGAGCCGGAGGTAAGGAGGAACCCAACGGAGCTGAAGAGGTGGAAGACCAAGGCGCAGCTGAAGGCCCAGAAGTCCATGCCAGAGGTAGAACGATGACTGACCAATGTGGGGTTGGAGGGATGAGGGAGCGTGGTAGGGAGGGAGAAGGATGACAGTCCCAGATGGAGTAGAGGGGACGAGGAGCCAAGGTGGAGCCAACTGGTCCATCGGGGATAGTTGGGTAGTGGATTCAGCAGAGAAGAGGACTTGGAGCTGGGTAAAACAAGTGACAACGAAGAAGACTTGGAGCTGTGTGGAATCAGGTGCGGCGAAGTGAAGATGAAGGAGAAACCGAAGAACACTTGGGGCTGGGAGGAACCACCGGAAGAGGAAGGGCTTGGACACAGGAAGTCATCAGGAAATCGATCACTCCGGACTGAGGTAGACTAAACTCCGATTCTGGAGGATGGGGTGACCACCCACTTCTTCATCCAGCTCTAACAAAACTCACACTGGGGCGGGTGTAGGAACCGGCTCACACACCTGGTCAGACTGGGCGGCAGGTTTGTCTCTGGGACGGACAAGGCTGCAGGATGTGGCTCCATTGCGGGCATAGGCTCTGGCCCTCGCTCTGGGTTTGTGGTGGGCTCAGGCTCATTATCTGCGGTTGGTGTGGGCTCTGGATCTGGATCCATGGTGGATGTAAGCGAGGAAATGGAATGGAAACACAGCTGCTGTATCCATTTTATAATCCTTTCTGCGGTCTGGTGTTCTATAATGTTCGGGCTGAGGAAGAAGACGAGGTGAGCGTAGCGGATCTATTGGCAGCAAAAACTTTATTTACAAAAACACCTGAAACTGATCTAAATGAGGAACAGGTGGATGAAATCAATCAAACAATAAGAAAGTATGACAACCAGAAATCATGCTTGGCAACCATGACAAACAAGGAAACACGGGAAACAATGAGAAACTAACTAAAAGTCCATGAAAACGAAACAAACACAACAACTAAACATGACAAATATATTAGGACATTTGTATTACCTTGACAGAGAAAATATCAAAATTAATTGTAACACAAAAATTAAAAACATGCTCATCATATAAGAGGTGTATTCATGTCACTGTATGTATGAATTGTATTTTTAGTGTATGTTTGAGTAAATTAATAGACGGGACAAGAAAATCTGCATCACGTTATTGACCCACATCAAAACAAACTGTGGTTTTGTTTAGATTTGGCTCAGACAGTGTCTTTCTGGTGGTTCTTTGCCATGATATGCTGCATTATGACTTCATGTCAATCGTAAAAGTTTTACGCAAGACCGATCATGTTGTTGTCACTTTGATCTGAGTGAAACCTAGAGATTCGGAAACACAAACTTGTACCTCTTTAGTTTGCAAGACATGCTATGACTGCAGTGTTTTGCTTGACTTGCTGTGTGTGTGTGTGTGTGTGTGTGTGTGAGAGGTGTTAATTAGCCGTTACTGTCAATATCTCATTACTCTACGCTGCTTAAACCTTAAGCATTCACATGTGATCGATCTCAGTGCCATTCTGATGACATGGAAGTTACTAACAGTACCTACACTGTATCGGCAATCATTCAACCTGCTCTGTCAGCACTAACATAAGTCATTAAAATCCCATATCACTCCACCACTAGCTTTGTGTCACATATACATCATGACTTTTTTCATTTGTGTGATATTGTGTTTCCTCAGTGATCTGTGATGTTTGTGTCCATGAATGATGTTCATTCTCTCTCTGAGCTGGTGCTGAATAAATCAGGCCTGCTATACTGCAGTTCTTGAACCACTTCAGGGGACAGCAGCAGTCAGAGTTCCCTTAAACATTTATAAACCCAGTCTCACATCTTGATAGGTTCATTTAGCTCACTGTATTGGCACATATTATCGTATGTGCTCGGGTTTTGGTTTATGATCAGAACTATGATCAGAAGATGTTAAATAACAGACCAGCTCCACCATAGTGTGGAATTCAAAAAATGATTTTAAGTGTTCATTTTATTGTACTTCATCTACTTGTGTCTGTAGATTTCCATTACAGAACATATCTTTAAAGGCCATTTTTTTCTTGTGCACTGAGCCAGAAATCTCCATTTAAGCTGTACATACATCAAACTTTACCGTTTTATTCATATCTATATTCTGAAGGTTTGTTTCTGATTTAATTCCTATAAATATGTTGAAAATGTATTTCTTTTTGGCTGTTGACAGTATTTTCTGTTTTATGGAGTTCTGATTTAAGAGATATCGAAAATCCCTTGTGTAAAAACCTTTTGACTCTAATATGTCAACAAAACGAACCTGGTTTCATCCAATTTTCACATTTCTGTTCTGGAAATGTATGCAAATTAGTGCGTATTTAAACATAACATTGCAGAAAACATGTAATAAGAAAAATGTTTGCAATTCGTAATGGAATCGATCAACAGGAGAACTATGGTGATATCTATTAGTTTTACCATATTCACTTGTGGTCCCTTGCCTTAAATCAATATTAGCTAAAATCACTTTGAATTGAAAAGAGCAGCATGAATATTCTGCTGAAGAATGTCTTTCAAGTTTGGAGCAACATGAGGATGAGCAAATAATGACAGAATTTAGTATTCCTGTAATTTGATTTGTGTGTGTTATATGTGTGTTTTTATGCAGACCAGAGGAGCGTTCGGGGGAGGATGTGGACATTATCTTGGCCCGTCTGAAAAGTATTAAGGCCTTTGATAAGTTCCACCCTGCTCTACTGCAGCAGATCTGTCTGTGTGGCTTCTATGAATGTCTGGAGAAAGGCATCACATGTGAGTCAAACACACACACACACACACAGGTTTGTTTTGCTATCTTAGTGGGGACTCTCCATAGGCGTAATGGTTTTTATACTGTACAAACTGTATATTCTATCCCCCTACACTACCCCTATCCCTAAACCTAACCATCACAGGAAACATTCTGCATTTTTACATTTTCAAAAAAACATCATTTAGTATGTTTATTAATCCATTTCCCTCGTGGGGACCGCTGGCTGGTCCCCACGATGTAGGTGATCTCAGGTTTTTATTACATTGTGGGGACATTTGGTCCCCACGATGTAATATAAACAAGAACACACACACATGCATTTACACTCACACGTATATATGGTTAGAAAACATTGTTTATTGACAGAATTGCTTAATTTAATTTGAAAAGTTACCCAAGGTTGCATTTTGTGTTATAAGATGATTTCTTAAATAGAGCACTACCTCCTCTGTCTGTGTGTGTGTGTGTGTGTGTTAGTATACAGGCAGGGTGACATCGGCACTAACTGGTACACTGTCCTGTCTGGTTCTCTGGATGTCAAAGTCTCAGAAACGGCAAACCATCAGGTACATTATCACTTTAGTTCTGTTTCTGTCTCTGTGCTATGAAAGAAATGAAAATATTAATTAAATTTGAACCCTGTGATTTATATGCATAATTTACCCGTGGCAGTGAGACATATCACAACTTTTCTTTTGTCAAATCAACTTCGATAATTAAAGTGGTTCAGATAACATAATATTTTGAGTTTCTGTTGATTAAACCAATCGCCTTCAATGAACTCAAAATTTTACGGCAACAAGGTAACTTACTTTTTTAAGTTAAGCCAACAATTCTTTTTTACAGTGCAGGTTTCAAAATAACCACATAACAAATAATAATTAATAATGAATTATAAATCTACTGTAAGTATATGCAACCTCACCCAGATACATTGGTATGCGAAAGTTTGGGAACACCTTGCAGAATCTGTAAAAATTTGAATAATTTTAACAAAATAAGAGAGATCATACAAAATGCATGTTATTTTTTATTTAGTACTGTCCTGAGTAAGATATTTTACATAAAAGAGGTTTACATATAATCCACAAGACAAAAAAGTAGCTGAATTTATTAAAATATCTCTGTTCAAAAGTTTGGGAACCCTTGATTCTTAATACTGTGTGTCATTACCTGGATGATCTATGACTGTTTTTGTGTTTTGTGATGGTTGTTCATGAGTCTCTTGTTTGTTCTGAGCAGTTAAACTGAACTCTGTTCTTCAGAAAAATCCTCCATGTCCTGCAGATTCTTCAGTTTAACTGAAGGATTTTTTGCATATTTGAACCCTTTACAGCAATGACTGTATGATTTTAAGATCCATCTTTTTACACCCGCTTTCAAAAGTTTGCGTTTTGTGTTGTGTAAACAGCCCCTTAAACACAAATAAACAGAACTGAACATAACCCTGAATCATACATACAATACACTCACTTAAAGCAATACTGTATATACCTATATAGCAAATCTCAACTGCATGATTGCTTGTATCATTGCAAAATGTGGACAATATTATTACCCAGCTCTGCATGAATTTAGACATATATGTCCATCTTTATTCGCATATATACAGTACACTCAAGTAGAGCGAAATGTACATACAGACGTGGACAAAATTGTTGGTACCCTTGATAAATATGATCAAAGATGACTGTAAAAATAAATCTGCATTGTTTATCCTTTTGATCTTTAATTAATAAAATTAGCAAAAATCTAACCTTTTATTGAAGGAAAATAATTGAAAGTGGGGGGGAAATCACATTATGAAATAAATGTTTTTCTCCAAAACATGTTGGCCACAATTATTGGCACTTCTAGAATTTTTTATGAGTAAAATATCTCTGAAGTATATTCCCATTCCTATTTACATTTTTTAGCACACCAGGGTGATCAGGAACATGAAATTGTCCAGCCGTGATTTCCTGTTCCACAGGAGTACAAATATAACTTAATCGTTCATCACAATGAGAAAAACAAAGAATATAGTTCTGATGTGCAGCAAAAGATTGTTGAGCTTCACGAAATAGAAAGTGGCTATAAGAAAATAGCTAAAGCATTGAAAATCCCCATTTCCACCATCAGGGCAATAATTAAGAAGTTCCCATCAACTAAAGATGTTACAAATCTGCCTGGAAGAGGACGTGTGTCTATAGCGTCCTAATGAGTAGGAGAGTTTGAGTGGCCAAAGACTCTCCAAGGATCACAGCTGGAGAATTGCAGAGATTAGTTGAGTCTTGGGGTCAGAAAGCCTAAAAAAATGATCAAACAGCACCTACATCCCCACAAGTTGTTCGGGAGGGTTTCAAGAAAAATCCTCCTCACTCATCCATAAAAGATCTCATATTCAGTTGTCAGACACGACTGGACCTTCAAAAGGGACCGGCTTCTGTGCTCAGTTGAAACTAAAAAAATAGCTTTTTGGCAGCAAACCCACCAGATGGGTTTGGTGCACACATGGATAAAAAGTACCCCACGCCCACGGTTAAATATAATGCTGGATCTTTAATGTTGTGGGCCTATTTTTCTGCTGGAGGTCCTGGACATCTTGTTCAGATACATGGTATCATGAATTCTATCAAATACCAACAGATAAAAATCAAAACCTGACCGCTTCTGCTAGAAATCCAATAATGGGCTGTGGTTGGATCTTCTATCAGAACAATGATCCAAAACAAACATCAAAACCAACACAAAAATGATCACTGAGCACAAAATGAAGCTTCTGCCATGGCCGTCCCAGTCCCCTGACCTGAACCATAAAGAAAATGAGTGGAGTGAACGGAAGAGAAGCACCAACAAGGAGCTGGGAATCTGAAGGATCTGGAGAGATTCTGCATGAAGGAATGGTCTCTGATCTCTTCTCAGGTGTTCTCCAAACTCATCAGGCATTATAGGTGAAGACTTGGGAAAAGAAGGTTGCAGAAAGTATTGAATAAAATGGGTGCCAATAATTGTGGCCAACATGTTTTGGAGAAAAACATTTATTTCATAATGTGATTTTTTCCCCCACATTCAATTCTTTTCCTTCATTGAAAGGTTAGATTTTTGCTAATTTTATGAATTAAAGATCAAAAGGATAAACAATGCAGATTTATTTTTACAGTCATCTTTGATCATATTTATCAAAGGTACCACAATTTTCTCAACGTCTGTATAGCCAATCCCAACTGCTTGATTGTGTATATCATTGCATAATGTAAAGTATATCATCTCCCAGCTCTAACCTGCTAAATGCAACTATAAGCCATGAAGATATTATGATTTTTTTAAACATTAACATTATGGAAAGCTGCTTTGAAAAGTGTGAAAAGTGCTATACAAATAAATGTGACTTGATAATAGAATATTTGCATTCTCATGTATTCACTAGTTTAATCATCATGGATAAACATAAACTTTCATAATTCACATAACTGTAATGTATCACATTAACAGACCTCCTTAGACATCTCTCACCTGTAAAATATATATTTAGATACAAGACAATTACGATAGAATATTTACAGTTTGTCACTGCATTAACTGGCCAAATTCTGTTCTGGTTGTTGCATGTCCTTCAGTTGTTCCGTCTTCCTGTTCTTTAACAGTCTGTTCTTGTACAATCTGAATCGGACCCAAAATCGTTACACTCCTTACGATTTCCACCCCCAGTGAAAACTAATATGAACGTACATTCAGCGGCTCACAGTGGAAGTTCTTTATTGAGTGCAACTGCTTATTATAGACCGCAGCAGAAAACTAGAGCAACTCCTAACAGAGCTGCGTCTTACATTACAAACCTTAGGGACAAATGAGCTGACCTTTCTCTTTCTCTGCGTGTTTGGTGAAACTCCTCTGTCCTTGAGAAAGGCCTGAATCTAATTGGAAACACTGCAGTCTCTCAATCAGGAAGATCTCAGCTGGCTATGACTCCTCTCCTCTTATCTCTTCCTCTTTGAAAGTGTTTTGCTCTGACACGTGTTCTTCCTCATGTTAAGGATGCTGTCACCATCTGTACGTTGGGCATCGGCACAGCTTTCGGGGAGTCGATTCTCGACAACACGCCACGGCACGCCACCATTGTCACCAGAGAGTTCAGCGAACTACTGCGAATTGAGCAGAGGGAGTTTAGGACCCTGTGGGAGGTATGCCAATCTACTGACAATACACCAATGATGACATAATCATATTTGAAAGTTTGATGTATCTGCTTTGTATTTACATTCACTTATTTCATGGTTTTGACAGAGAAGGGATACCTTTATAAGAGTTATTTTGTGTTTGTTTCTGTGTAAAATGTAGAGTAAACTTAAAGGGGTCATGAATTGTGTATGAAGTTTTGACATGTAAGAGGTCATTGTACTACAAAAACATCCTGTAAGTTTCAGAACTCAAAACTTCCTTGTTAGTCCAAAAACAGCTTTTATTGAAACCAAGCTCCGAAAATGACTTGTTTCGGATTTTGTCACATTATTTATTTTAAAGGGGACCTATAATGCCCCTTTCACAAGATATAATATAAGTCTCTGGTGTCTCCAGAATGTGTCTGTGAAGTTTCAGCTCAAAATACCCCACAGATCATTTATTATAGCTTGTCAAATTTGCCCCTATTTGGGGTGAGCAAAAACATACCGTTTTTGTGTGTGTCCCTTTAAATGCAAATGAGCTGGCCTCTGTTATGAGATTTTCAGTTTCTGAAGGCGGAGCATACATGAATATTCATGAGTTTCCCAGACATGCGCGATTGCACATGCAACTGATCATTTTAGTTCACATTGTATCTCAGCACATTAGTGGATTTTTCCATAAAGGTAACTATATTCTCAGCGTCATGGCGGAATTATGCATAAACTACAGTTGTTTACCTCTAGGTAACAGTTTATAATGTTTTCATTAGTATACACGTTTTGTGCAGTCTTAACCAGGCACTTCTTGTAACAGCAGAGCAACCTTCAGCTATCGTCTACAATGAGTTCAGCTCGTGCTCTTCCTTTGTACCTTGCGATTTAACAACTAATAAATGTGCCTGTGGACATAATATTTTTGTAACATATAGACTAGGCTACTGATGTGATGTCAAATGCTGAAAATGTTTCTAAAACTATATTGTCTTTTTATGGTTTCCGTTTATAGCCTATATATATTAAAGAAAGACACACTGACACCACAAGGTTTCATTTTTCAATTGCACAGTAAACCAAGCATCCCGGAACACCTGAATGAGTTCAAGTAGATTAGCCTATGCTGATTTCATATAACAGAAAATATAAGTACATAAAATATTGTTAAATACATGCAGCTGCCATTTCAATGATGTACAGCTTTGTTCTTCTGTTACCTCACCTTATGAAGATTTAAAACTCGGTCATCCCTATGGAAATGAAAGAAATGTCCAAAATCAGTGGCCTAATAAAGATTTTTGCATTGTTATTCTCTGCCATTGCGTTCTTTTGACCATGTGTCACTTGTGTACCTGGATATACAATGAAGATCACTGATATAAATAGACAATTTATTGCATGTTCTTCATGGGGCTTTAATTAGGGGCACCTTTGAACTCATGAAACTTTTGAAAAAAAAAAGAAAAAAGATGCGATATGGCCTTGATTTGCATTTGATTACTGGATGCTTGGTATAACGTGTGATGGAGTGAACATATGATATTGTGTGAGACAGTAATGAATGACATTTTGTTTATTTTTATACAAAAATATGGGCCATGGACTTGCCAACAACAAATGTTAGCAGTCCCTTAATATATGAAAATATGACACATAAGAAAAGCTATTCTCAGATCAAAAAATAAAATTTTTAGTCTTAAAGATTTTGACATTTTTACCACTCTTTGATTTTAATGACAATTTTTTTTATTTATTTAAAACAACAACAACAAAACATTATCTTTTTACATACAGCAGCCCCCAAATTATTTGCACAAATGCATTTACATTAAAATAGTATTCAATCACTGGAATCAATGTAGTTTTGTTTTTTTGTTTTTTCCACAAGGATTAATTTTATTCAACAAATTGATTTAAAGGGGACCCATTATGCCCCATTTTACAAGATGTAAAATAAGTCTCTGATGTCCCCAGAGTGTGTATGCGAAGTTTTAGCTCAAAATACCTCACAGATCATTTTTTATAGCATGTTAAAATTGCCACTTTTAGTGGTTGAGCAAAAATTAGCCGTTTCAGTGTGTTCCCTTTAAATGCAAATGAGCTGCTGCGATCGGCCTAAGAGGGCGGAGCTTTACGAGCTCGTTCTTGTAATATATGCTGCATGGAGATATAACAGGTATAGTTTAGTTAAATTACGGTTATAGCTTATATTGTCTTCTTGTTTTTATCCACTATATTAGTACAAGCCTGTTGTACAGTCCGAATGATGGCCAAAACTATACACATGAGTTTTGTGACATTTATTGTACTTCACACAAAAGATGAAGCGTCCGTTTTCACTCTAGAAAATCACTGTAAGAGCTTAATAAAACAGTACAAGTGTGCATTAAAATATTATCCATAAACTCTCTCTCTTTCCCTTGTATTATCATCACCAACATAGCAAAGTACACAAACACTCATTACAACTAAAAGTAAACAAATATATAAAGACCTTATGCCTTTCAGGTGGTGCTTTATAAACTTTATACCCGTAAATAAACTCCGATGAACTGTAATAAAGTGCTCTCACCTTCATTACTGCCGTATCCATTATCACTCTGGAGTCTTTAAGCTGGATCACGAACAGTTTTTACTTGTATATCCAGTAGCATATTTTTAACATAGTTTCTGTTTTGTATTGTCCCTTTGTATTGATAGCTATTCGTTCACAAAGCAGTCCGGTGTGAAATGATTCGCGCAGACATAAACGAATTTCGGCAGAACAGAGGGAGCATTTTCCTGGAAAACCAACTTAATCCACCTCGTTTTCAGCAGCTCAGATTTAGGGAGTAAATGGAGAGAGCTATGTGGATTAATCCATCCAGCTACAGAACACCTAAAACGCTTGGGAGACGCTCTCGTCAGTGCAGCAATGGCGGACTCGCTGTGAACGCGCTCAGGGCGGTTCTATGTTCAAACAGCAGTGTCTGTCAACACCCGTGGGCGGGGCCTGTGGCTTTTGTGACGTCACACTGCCAGGGATCTGGAAACGGCTTGTTCTGAGACACTGCTTATGATTTATGGGGATTAAAAAAAAAAGGAGTGGGTGGATTTTTATCACGATAGGGTGGTTGTGTACACACACTGCCAACACACATTTATGTCCAAACACCATGCAAAAGTGAATTTTGCATAATAGGTCCCCTTTAAAAAAAAAAAACATTACTAATGTTACAAAAGATTTCTATTTCAATACTGTTCTTGAAACTTTCTGTTCTGTGAATCCTAAAAACAGGCAGTGTATCACAGTTTCCACTTTCATTCAGCAGCACAACTGTTTTCAGCCCTGATATTAGTAGGAAATGTTTCTTGAGCATCAAATCAGCATAGGCTACTAGAATGATTTCTGAAGGATCATGTGACACTAAAGACTGGAGTAACAGGAATGAACAGCCGTTTAAAATATATTAAAATAGAAAACAAAATCACAATATTACTGTTTTTCTTGTTTTTGATCAAATAAATTCAGCCTTGGTGAGCCTAAACAAAGAATTTTATTAAACTTTTGAACAGCAATATATCATAGCCTTATCAAAATGAACAAGAATTTAAGAACAGGAATAGATATTAGTGCACAGACACATTTATACAGGTTTATTTCAGTTGTTACAGGCAGTGATGTACTTAATGATAACAACTAATAAAAGACCGAGTTTTAAAACATCGCAAGGTACAAAGGAAGAGCACGAGCTGAACTCATTGTAGATGATAGCTGAAGGTTGTTCTGCTGTTACACGAAGTGCCTGTCACAATCGTGCATGAAAACATTATAAACTGTTACCTAGAAGTAAACAACTGTAGTTTATGCATAATTCCGCCACGACGCTGAGAATATAGTTACCTTTATGGAGTAATCCACTAATGTGCTGAGATACAATGTGAATAAAATTCTCAGTTGCATGTGCAATCGTGCATGTCTGGGAAACTCATGAATATTCATGTATGCTCCGCCTTCGGAAACCGAAAATCTCAGAAACTGAAAATCTCGTAACACCCCCTTTCCGGAAGAGGGCGGAGCTTTAACAGCTCGTGCTTCGGTTGCTCATCAACAACAAAGCTGGAGAATCTCACGCAGACAAAATGAGGATTGTCAGTAACGGTGTTCAGCCTTACATTGTTCAAACCGGAGTCGACACTGATGGAGAGACTCAGGAAGAAGTTACAACTTTTAGAATGAATTTGGACGTTTCTGAATGGTTAGTGGATAAATTTATGTAGCCCCTGTTGATTCAACTCATCGACTAGCACGTGCCGTCATGTTCATCTTTTGTGCAAATCCAGCATTGAATTGACCCTCGTTTGTGAAGCAGTCCGGTGTAAAATGACGGCATGTCAACACTCTACTACAACAACTCTTCCTCTTCTCTAAAGCAGCCCAACATGGCTTCACCCCCTTTGTTTTGTGTTCTCGGGGGCGGGGTTTATGTACATTTTAGGGTTAGCGATGTCACCATCAAGCTCATTGTAGTCCCTACCAGCCATTTGTTGTAGTCCTTAAAAATTGATTTCTGTAAAATAAAATATCTGCCTTTGCATTGAACTTTGAGCGTTGTAACTTTGCAAACATTGTTTATGCTCAAACAGCAACATTACACACTAACTAAAGTTAAAAAAGTGAAATCATAATCAACCACCCCTTTGAACTATGTGAATGTCTCAGTTGAGCATTATTTGTTTGTTTGGTACATTTTACTATAGGTCCTTTGGTAAATCAGTCGCAATTTCGGTCAAATGTATCATATTGTTGAAACTTTAAATATAACTTTAAAATTACTCAAGTGTCAAGAAGTCAGACAGTCATCATATCATAAACGTTGATATTAACACACAGGAATGATGTGCACTTTGCAGACGCAAACGGGTAAATAGTATGTTTTTGTGTTAACTTGGGCAGCATGTCACATTATTTATTACTTATCAGAGCTGTTGAAACTGGATTCACACTGGATTGCATTCAGCATGCTTGTGTTTTTATAAAAATCTAATAATCCACAGATAAGATGAACTAATTTTATCTGTGAAATCATTTTAGATGATGCCCATGTACATTTAATATACAGATGTTTACTCTAACAATTGATAAAAATATATGAAGCACACACTGTCATAGAAATCTCCATGTACTAAGTCCTAAATCTTGTGGTAATGAAAACAGTCCAAACAGACAAGCTTTATGTGTACAGTGTTTTTATTTAATAGAGAAAACATCACAGAATCACGCTTCTCAGTGCAGTGATTTGATTGGCTATTTGGGCTGTCACTCATTNAAAAAAAAAAAAAAAAAAAAGTATTTTTAGCTTTATCACCTTTAGCCAGCAGGGGGCGGTGGAAGGATAAGAAATGTTCTTTTCTCTGATCTTAATATTTTGAAGTCATCCTCTAGTGCAGTGGTTCTCAACCAGGAGTCGAACCCACTTTTAAGTGGCCACAAGAGGGTTTAAAACAAGCTTTAATGTAAGCTAAAACAGCTTTAAAAAAAAAACATTCTTATCTGGTATTCATGAACCACTGGAAAAGTGTAAATTCAATGGTCATAAAGAACTCCGAAGAACATTTTGTTCTTGAAACTTCTGGAATTACAGAATTTTACTTATTTATAAATAGTTGAATATATTAACACTCCCAGTTTTAAAAAATAGCTTTGTCACAACAGCAGAAGTACCAGAAACATCTATGGTCCTTGAAGTCAAAAAGGTTGAGAACATCTACTCTGGTTTGACACTAGAAATACTGCATTTCTGTATCTTTTATGTTCAGAGTTGTACTTAATTCCCAGAACTCAAGGAATTTTCTATCACTCATTTCTCCATAGAAGAATAAAAAGCTATTTTTCCCTTTTCTATCTTTGGCAGAAAAGACAGCAGTGCTTTTGCTCTTTAGGGCCGTGAGTTTATTTCTGTCGTAGTCTTTCATTCTCTCATTTTGTTCTTTCTGGCCCGTGGGCTATCAGAAATTCTGGGCCTGATGGGAAGCTTTTACTGGAGCAGGTCAGAGAAGGACAAAGAAGCCTGGAGCTTTAGCAGAATGAGAGGAAGACAGGGGGAAAACAGAAGAAACACAAATAGAGGAAAGGAAGGAGAAGGCTGGGGAAAGATACCAAGATGGAGACACAGAGTTTCCCCTGAGAGGGACTGTCCCTCTGCAGTGTGTGTGTGTGTGTGTGTGTGTGAGGGAGAGAGAGAGAAGCACACTTGGGAATTGAGAGGACCAGCAGAAGTTCTCTGCTTTATCTGATAACTCAAGGTGATGTCTTATCTCATCATTTCTGTGTCTGGCTGGATCTATTTATAATCACATTTATTTGTATAGCAATTTTCATGATATGCATCATTTCAAAGCAGCTTTACAGAACGTTGTACTGTTATGTCTATAATCCCTTACCATAGAGCACATTTTAGGGTTGGGTGACATGATGTAAAACAATGATATGAGTGATTTTGTGTGTGTATTTTGAGAGTGATTTATAGTGTTGTCTAGCACATGTATCAGTGCCGCAGTGACTGTGGCATACGTCTGAGCATTCGGTTCAGAGATTTAAATGTTGGTCAGTTTTGTTCTAGCAAGTGTTTCTCAAAAAGTAATAAATGAAAATAAGATTGGATTTAAAAAGTCTGATGCTTGGGCAAGAGGACAAAATAAGGGATTTCGATTTTAGATTTTAGTTTTTTTTGTAAGCAAGAGTATACATTTAGCATCACTGAAGGTATAAGTATAGATATGGTTTTAAGTAGTAGCATCTCCGATTTTAGACAGAATTACTGTAACACAATGGTGTTCCTTACTGTGGTTTCAAATTACACAGTGGTGAAGATTTTGGTTAAAACTGACTTACAATTTAGTAAAGATTCTGGTCTACACCAACCTATAAGTAACTTAAAAAAGGGAGCTGCTAGAACATCTAAAGACTTAATCATTATGGCGACAGTGGCATGGAACAAAAAAACTCAGTTTTTCTAGTAACAGTTGATATAATATGCTTATAATTTAATAATAACTTAATATTTTAGATCCTTAATTATTTGTCATGCTTTAAAGAAATGCACTTATTTTGATATGTTGACTAACATACTGAATCATGTAAAGTACTTGATTATATATAAAAATGATAAATTTAACTGTAGTGTGGTAATCAGTCTTACATTTAAATGTACTAAATTGCAACTTCATCATTACAAATGTGTAAT
Source organism: Anabarilius grahami (assembly GCA_003731715.1). Taxonomy (NCBI): domain Eukaryota; kingdom Metazoa; phylum Chordata; class Actinopteri; order Cypriniformes; family Xenocyprididae; genus Anabarilius; species Anabarilius grahami. The sequence goes on from RJVU01071825.1 coordinate 212,768, forward strand.
TACAAATATATTTATATATGTGACAGAAATTACATTAAAGTATATTTTAGTTTACCATAAATGCTTCATTTTCATTTCATTGTAATTAACAGTACATTCATTTTGCATTTAAGTATATTCTTTTAAAGTTCATTACTAACAAGTAATTACATTACAAGTAATGCATTACAATATTGCGTTACTCCCTAAAAAAGTAACTAATTGCGTTACTCAGTTACTTTTTATGGAAAGTAATGCGTTATGTTACTTTTGCATTCATTTTGCATTACTTTTTCTCATCTGGGCTGCGCTTGCTTATTTATGTTTTAATAACAAAAAAGTTATTCTATTTTTGGCTAATGTAAAGGCCCTTTCGCACCTTAAGTGAAATGAATAAGCCTCAGGCTGAAGGAAATGCAAATTCACGCCTGTGCAGTAGAGGGCGCAGCTCAGGCAAGAAAGCTCAAAAATCTTCAAGAATAGAAACAAAAAATAAAACACATATGTGATGTTTATCTAAAGTAATTTTTGCTTATTAGTATGGTTGAATTTGATCATTGAAGGTCAGCAGCAAAGACATAATATTGGTTTATAAAGTGAGATTAAATACATAAAGTACATTTGTGTAATTCAGCATTTAACTAGTGCAGGTTTGTACAATATTCTGAGATTGCATTCACTGTTTTTATTCATTTTGAGGAATACTGAATGTTTTTGTGCAAGTGAGATGAGTAAATGCATGTTCACATTTAGTCTAGAACTACAATAACCATCATGTTCACACTCAACACCTCTGCACTTTATTTCTCTCAACATGAGGACAGAAGAGCTGTCAGTCAATAAATGATAAACAAAGCAAATTGCATTACATATTTGAAAAAGTAACTCAGATATTTTCTTGTAAATTTAAAAGTAATGCGTTACTTTACTAGTTACTTGGAAAAAGTAATCTGATTATGTAACTCGTGTTACTTGTAATGCGTTACTGGTCATAAGTACTCTTTTTAAAAGTATCTTTACGTGTGCTTCTTTTTGACAAGGGTAATGTGTGCTGACCAGCATATACTGTTGTTCATCATCAAGCTAAATTACTGCTGAATTCTGAATATTGAATAGGAGTTGATATCTAAATGTGGGTGGTCATATGTTAATGAGATCCTGGTTGTGATATTGTGCGTTGTTTTTGCAGTTTGGTTTCATTAAATGTTCTAATTGGACTGGGAAGGGTGTTTTTTTTTTATTGTGAATGATAGAATATGTCTAGATTATACGGAAGAGGATTAGGGCCAAGCAATAATAAAAAAAATAAAACCATCTCGAGATTAAAGTTGTTAAATTTCGAGAAAAAACTCGTTAAATTTCGAGAAAATAGTCGAGATAAAATGTTGAGAATAAACTCATTAAAATACGAGAAACAACTCGTTAAATTTCGAGAAAAAAGTCGAGATAAAATGTTGAGAATAAAGTCATTAAATTACGAGAATAAAGTCATTAAATTACGAGAATAAAGTCATTAAATTA
>RJVU01071825.1:214574-263357 GCA_003731715.1 Anabarilius grahami
TCGACTTTTTTCTCGAAATTTAACGAGTTTTTTCTCGTAATTTAACGAGTTTATTCTCAACATTTTATCTCGACTTTTTTCTCGTAATTTAACGAGTTTTTTCTCGTAATTTAACTAGTTTATTCTCAACATTTTATCTCGACTTTTTTCTCGTAATTTAACGAGTTTTTTCTCGAAATTTAACAACTTTAATCTCGAGATGGTTTTATTTTTTTATTATTGCTTGGCCCTAATCCTCTTCCGTAAGATTACACATCACTTTCTTTTACTACAAAACAGCAAGAAAAATGCTTTTTGTCCATGATTTTATCACTTTAGGATTCAGTTTAGTGTATGTTTAAGTTGTTTTGTAGTTGTATAGAGTCAAAACAAAATAGTGAATGACTGCTCAAATGATTTATGTCTTCTTTCCTTTGTACAATTATAGATGTTATTCACATGTCTGCTGGGAAAGAGAGGTGTGTTTGTGTATGGGTTTGTAGTGTAATGCTGGGTCACTGGGTGGGATACAGAGAAAGCTGACTAACAGGAAATCAGAGAGACACTGACCGTGTATGTGTGTGTGTGTGTGTGTGTGTGTTTATGGGGATTTTGGGATGGGCAGGATGGCCATGTTCCCATCCCACCCACACCAGGTTACACACAGACGCATATAAACACACATAGGAGATGTAAAACAAAAGTTTCTAGAATGTTTCCTTGAGCTTTTGAAATGTTTTAAATCATCAGCTATATTCAAATAATATTTTACTTAAAAATATGCACACATTCACTCTTGTTTTTATGTCTAATATGTCAAAAACACAAAATGTTTATTTTCTTGTCACATTCAGTTATGAATGACATGGAGTAGTTTGCATTAATGTATATTACTGAGGATCGTTGAACATATCTATCATAAAACAGCTGTCAAATGTTAAATGTTTAGCTACTTTCATCTTACCACATGTTTTTTTCACTATAAAAATGAAAAACGTCGCATTGGAATTCACACTCGTCTTCAGTGAACAGTAAGCCCCGCCTTCTTTGATCTGATTGGCCATCATTTTGACATTGATGAGTGCTGTGTTAAGCCCTTTGTTTTTTACATGTGCGCTAGTGTACGCACACAGTTGAACGCACAGCCTTACAAAGTATACTTCATTTGACCCGTACGCATACACAAGCGTTCGACGCATGCGCAGTTTTGAGCAATCTCTCGCCACGAGTTACAACTCATGTAAACATCTTTGTATTCTTTCATGCTAGAGTTGTACAAATGAGGGTACTTTCTAATCTCTCGTCTATGTAGGCCTCCAGCATCGCTGTAGCTTGCATGTGTTCCGGTCTGTTCGGTTCATGCAATTTTTCTTTGACTATCTTGTGAACCCCAGGGTAAGGTTGCCACCTTGTGGATAAACTAATTACTGCAAAAAAAATTTAAATGTGCATGTGCGACCTTCGCGTACTCTTCTGATGACGAAATTCACGTCATGTGCACTGTACACTGACCCTCGTGTACATGTAAAAAGTGAACTATACTTTGGGCTTTAGATTGCTTAGGCAGACCAACCTAAAAATTTAACTTTTTGGCCATTTCTAATTATTGGGCGACTTGTCATTGAGATGATGTTAGTTTTTGCTTATCAGTCATGTCAATTGTGGCTTTATGTTACATCTTATGATGGTGTTTTGTATGTGTGTGCGCCTTCTATAAATAAGTATTTATTTCAGCTTGTAGAAAAGCTTGTGAAAAATGAAGTAAATGATGCTTTTATTAATTTGGTATATTATCATTATTTCAGTTAATGAAATATACATTTTTACTGTAAATTTAAGGTCAATCTGTAAAATTTAAAATGTTGCTACTGTATTTTTTATGGTAAATTTCTGGCAACTGGCAACCACAGCTTCTGTTTTTTTTTTTTTTTACTGTAAATTTCTCAGATTGGTTCCAGATTGGCCAGTCACATTATTTTGCAGTCAAATATTTTTGTAGTAAACACTAAGGGCCACATTTACTAACAGCTTGCTCCAGCGCAAACCCTCTTTTGGTGTTAAAAACTACTGTCAGGATTTACTTAAAGCGCTGAAAAGCAGTGGACACTGTTATTTTTGTGGCTGACTTTATTACATATGCATTTGTAGGAGTCTCCCTTGCAGTTTTCCCTTTCATGAATCATGTGAGGTGATTTACTAAGGTTTGTGCTAGTCAATTTACTGGTATTTGTGCTATTATTTACTGGTATTATTTACCGCCCCAAAAAAACATGTCTTAAACCAGATGCTAATTTGCACTGCTCTTGGTAAATTGTGTTGGTCATTATGGAAATGATCCGGCTGTGTTTGTGTTTTTTAATTTGCGCGTCGTCAGTAGGTCATGTGTCGAATTTTCCGCTCCTGTCGGCGCTCTTTTGGAATTGCGCTCTCACGCTAATGTGCCCTGTTTAGTAAATCTGGCCCTACAACTGCACTATTTCTTACTGATCACAACACAGCATGTATGTATGTGTGTGTATGTGTGTTTGTTTGTGTATATACATACACACACACATTGTATAAATACTAATTTTATGACAAATAATTCATTTTGATAACCAATATGATGGCTGATATAACATAATCTTGGTCAATACCAAATGCATCCCTAATTTATATTTATTTCTCCATATAATTATCATTATATAACATTGTTATAAATAGTACCTGGTGTTCCCGTTTTGGCTGCTTATTGGCATTTAGAGGAAACTATATTCATAGATAAAAGAACGCTTTGGCAGAAACCAGCAGCACCTGTAAGTAACTAATTTCTATTTCAAAGCCTGAAGCTCTGCGCTGGTTAATTGTGATGTTTGCTTGAATGACATTTGTCTCTTTTGAAGCAGCATGTCTCTGTGCCTTTATAGAGGGACAGCTGGCCTTTAATCTGAGACAAACAGATCCTATCACAGCACAGACTCTGCCCGTCTCTGAATTAAACCCGACTGCAGACACTGTGTGTCCATAGGAACTGCACAAATTGAATGTGGCTTTTCTGATCCAATATTTCTATCCAAGGCAGAGATGGAAACTAGAGTCTGCGACTTGGACTCGAGTCGCAATTAAAAAAAAAAAGACCAAAAAAAAAAAGACTTGCGACTTGACTTGGATCCTGGCCTTTAGGGACTTGTAAACATGTCTATTAGGAGGGTTATTTTACCACAGAATATTCCCCCAAAACTTTTAAGATCAAGCAGTTTGTGTGTCTGCATTTTGTTTTCAGTTGATGTTGTTGAAAATATCTGGAAGGGATGTTAATGTGATGCAGGACTGATAAAGACCAGCATATACACTTTATTTCGATAGTCCACTTTAGACATAACTTTGCTAGTACATGTAAACTAACTCTCATTAGAGTACTAGTAGACTGTTAGGTGTTAGGGTTAGCGTAAGTAAAATAAGTTGACATGTAGATGCAAAGATACTTATAGTCAGTAGAATGTCTAAAGTGGACCATCAAAATAAAGTGTTACCCGAGCATTTTACAGCACTGGTTGGTGTGCCCATCTTGAGTCTCATGGGCCAGAAACATGCTCTCTGTTAAGTATCATTAACTAACAGTGAACAATAATTTTATAGACTGTTTTTATCAAGGTTAAAGGGATATTTCACCCAAAAATGAAAATTTCAATGAAAGTCCAAACAGTTAATGAGTCCCATTTTCTTCCATAGTATGGGAAAGAAAAATACTATGGAAGTCAATGGGTCCCATCAACTGTTCGGTTACTGACATTCTTCAAAATATATATATTTTTTGTGTTCAGCAGAAGAAAGAAACTCATACAGGTTTGAAACAATTTGAGGGTGAATATATCATGACAGAATTTTCATTTTTGGGTGAACTATCCCTATAATGTTCATTTCTACATATACATTTTTTTTAATTTTTTTTTTTTCAAGTTGTATATATTAACATTTGTTAAGTAATACTTTTATTCAGCAAGGATACACTAAAATGATCAAAAGTTACAGTAGACTTTTACACTGTTACAAAATTATTTCAAATAAATGCTGATCTTTTGAACTTTCTATTTATAAAAGAATCCTGAAAAAATATCATTTTTTTCAAATATCATCAAATATCAAAAATATGAAGCAGCACAACTGTTTTCAATATTGATCATAATCAGAAATGTTTCTTGATCATCAAATCAGCATATTAGAATGATTTCTGAAGGATCATGTGACACTGAAAACTGGAGTAATAATGCTAAAAATTCTGTTTTGATCACAGGAATAAATTAAATTTTACAAAATATCCACTATATTAAATTGTAATAATATACTTCTCAATAACACTACTCTATTTCAATCAAATAAATGTAGCCTTGGTGAACATAAAAGACTCAAAAACATAAAAAAAAATCTCTTTGACCCCAAACTTTTGAACAGTAGTGCTCGGTAATGAATGTCCAGGATGAATGACCTCACTGGGTCACTGATGCTACATTTGTCCAGTCCTTTGATTATCTGTGATGGAGAGCAGGTGTGTCTGATTCCTCTTTCTCATCACCCCACATGGCCAGGCTATTGCCGTCGCCCAGAGCAACGCTAACAGGTGCTCAAATGACTTGCCATAATAGCAGACATTTCCTTTTACTGCAATGATGCTGCTGCCTCCAAATCTGAAGTTCAGTCTCAGTGTGAAAGAGCAGCTCTGTGTTGCTCATTCAGTCTGATAATCAAAGTTCTGCTAAACAAACACATGACGACATGTTAAAAGCATTTTGTAGGGGTCTGTTTTACAGCGTGTATATTTTATAAATTAGCTGCAGATAATATAATATTAATGAAATATAAGACCACTTAAGTGTACTACAGAGAGTACACTTTCATCACTGTTACTCAAGTAACTTAAAAAGTACACTTTGTAATGTCAAATTAAAAGTTTTACTTTAAAGTAAATTTTAAATCATTATGTTTTAGTAATCTTTTGTCGTGCTTTAAAGAAGTACACTTTTTTTGATGTGTTGACTAACATACTAAAGCACATGTAAAGTACTTGAATATAAGCGTAACTGTAGTGTGCCATTCAATATTACATTTAAAGTTAATGTTTAAGATGTACTAAATTGCAACTTCATCCTTACAAATCTGTCATTTTAAATATGTTTAAATACATGACATAAAAGTTTCAATGTAAATGACATTAAAGTATATTTTAGTTCACCATAGTCATTACTGTACATTCAGCAGTAGACCTTAACCATATTTCAGATTTATATTACATATAATTTAATATATATTTAAACTAATACGTTTTCATATAATTGCAGTTAACGTGCATTACATTCAGTTCGCGCTTAAGTATATTCTTTTAAAGTATATTATTTCAGTAATAAGTAGACTACTGTTTTTAAAAGTAAGATAAAGTGTACTTTTTTTCCCACAAAGGGAGTGCAAGTCACTTTTGTTTTTATATATTTTAAAGAGCTTTTAAATTACAGAAATGTGGAAGTTGGCTTTGTTTTACTTAAAGAAAATTCATGTTTCTAACAATTTTATTCTTCTCAAATCAGTGTTACATAGCAAAATCCCTGGTGTATATGAGATTTTTCATATTCAAATGTATTCAATTTGATTCTCTTTATTGATGTCTTTAATTCATTTATTTTATAAATTTTTTCCTTTTTATGAACCTTATGTTGCATGATAATTATTTTACATGTTATTGATTTCTTTAATTATTACATATGTTCTACCATATACTCTATTTGTTTGATTATTTTCAAATGTAAGATCTTGTGTCTCTTCTGTGCTGTAAGATTGAGGGGTTCATCCTGTTGACAGGATGTGTTTTCCATCAGAATTGATTACGTGATGTACTTTGGTATCAAAATAGATCTGTTTCCATCTGTGCAGACGTGAGGTAATGTAAGATCTGCGATATTCTCTTAAAGGTCTTAAAGGTGTTAAAACCACATTCGCTTTTTAAGTTGTTCCGTTTGCCTTACAAGGACCATGGTGACCTAATAAGACCTGCTAGTGTAGGTTTTGTCTTAAGTGCATCATTAAATGGTTGCAAGAGAAGTACAAAGAACTTCCATAGGTACTTACCCTAGTCCCTTCCTGTCCCATAGACGCAGCATACAAAATGTCCTACTTTAAAACTTATTTGCTATTACAATTTTAATATTTACTTTATTTATTTATTTTACATTTAAAAAAAAAATTGGAATTCCTTATTTAAATTTGATCTCTGACATAATCATTGCTTATCTGCCTGGATATCACAGCATCAGTCTAATGTTTTCCCCTGGAGAGTGGAAATGTTAAAAAGCTATTTTAGTCATGACTTTAAAGTGGGCATGAAATGAAAGTTGCAATAGTATTTTCTTCCCTATTGTGACGTATATGGGTCAATGACATGATGGGTCATTTTTTGTCCAAAGGCCTTAATAATAATAAAACACCAAGATATGACATACAAAGTATGTAAGGTAGTACAACAATAACTCTTTTATTGAATCCAAAAGGTTTTGATTATATTTTGCTACATATAAAGGTATTTTAAAGATTTTAAAGTGTCAAAAGGTCATTCGGTTTAACCGTCCAAAGTCCAATGCAGCCATTTAATCTGTGATTAAAATACCTTAACATGTAATAAATGTATATATTTTTTATTCTGGCATGATTTTATAACATCATATATCAACATAGTGCAACATGGTATTAAAATTATGTGTAGAAGTTGTTGCTTTGTTATGAGAAAGAATGTCCGGAAAAATGAATTTCATTGATGTCATTCGGAGTAACCAATATAAAGGGACCATTTTGGTTCAAGTCATGTGATCAATATCATGTGACAGGATGTGACATCATTCAGACACCTGCAAAGGACCACATGGTCATGAAGAAAAGTGGTGACTTTAAAGTGTTTGTCTATACAAAAAATTGACTTTCAGAAATAGACTTAACCTAGGAAATATTCACTGGAGTTAAGTGACAACTAGCCCCAATCTCCCCTCTATACAAGTTTGGTTGTTAGAGGGGCATGTAGTTTAAAATCCAGAAGAGAGATGCATAATGGAGAATGAACGAATAACAAACACATCAAAACAGACACAAAGAAGACCATGACAAGAAACTAAACAAGACAAGGAAACTAAACATGACCGTGACATGACCTCCCACCCCCCATCCCGAAAAGCATGTCCTTGCGCAGTAAACAATAGTCCAACCTGAGGAAGGAGGGAGGGAGGGGGCTCTAGAGGAGGATGAGGAACAGGCAGAGGGAGACACCAGGGAGAAGACGACCAGAGGAACCAGGGAGGAGAAGAAGGTGGGAGGAGCCAGGGCGGAGACAGGAGGAATCAGAGCAGATACAGGGGGAAGCATAGAATGACCCATATCAATGACAGGATGCAGATCCATGGTGGAACCTATAGAACCTTGGTAGGGAGGCTGGGCTGAACCAGGGAGATGACTGACTGAGGTGGAGCCGGTGGAGGTGGTGACCCAGGTGGAGCCAAAGAGTCAGGGTGACAACGAAGGCCTGGAGAGCCACGGTGGAGCTGCAGGCAGGGCGACCGATGTGAAAGCGTGGGCTTGGCAGACCAGGGTGGAGATGAAGATGGAGTGAGGACAATAGAGGAACCGGAGAGAAGGAGAGGCCCTGTGGAGCCAGAGGGGTGGAGGGTTGAAGCGCAGCTGCTGACTCAGAATTCTGAGGTGGAGCCAGAGCAACAATGGACCAAGGGGGTGGCAGAGGGACGAGGGAGCCCGCGGAGCCTGAGGGATGACAGTCCATGGTGGAGCTGATGGGTTGGAGGGCCGAGGTGGAGTCTGGGTCTTGGAGGCTTGAGGTGGACCTGAGGAATCCACAGGCCAGGGCAGAGCTGGAGACTGGAAGGCTTGAGGCAGCAGATCCGAGCAGCAGAGTGGTGCCACCAGAGAAGGAGCTGAGGGACTGAAGGGAGCCAGCAGAGGCTGGGCAGAGGAACTGGCTGACTGAGACTACTTGGATCTGGATGGGACCAGTTGTGACTTTTGCGTAGCATACACCTACTCGTTCAGCTCATCCTATAATAATTCCTCAGAAACCCAGCTCATAGTACTAACCTCAGCAACAGGAGTGTGTGCGGGGCTCCAATTCATGCCAACAAACTCCATTAATATGTCCTCCGTGATGGATGCTGGAGGGCCACGGCGGAGCTGCAGGCAGGGCGACCGAGGTGGAAAGGTGGGCTTGGCAGACCAGGGCAGAGATGGCGGGAGTGAGGACAATGAGGCGGGAATGAGGGGCCCGGTGAAGCCAGAGGGGTGAAGAGTCAAGGCACGGCTGCTGGCTCGGAGTTCTGAGGTGGAGCCAGAGCTACGATGGGCCAAGGTGGTGCCAGAGGGACTAGGGAGCCTGGCGAAGCCTGAGGGATGACAGTCCATGGTGGAACCAATGGGTTGGAGGGCAGAGGTGGAGTCTGGGGCTGGGAGGCTTGAGTCAAGTCAAGTCAAGTCACCTTTATTTATATAGCTTTTTTTACAATGCAGATTGTGTCAAAGCAGCTTTACAGTGATAACTGGTATATAATTTTGGCTGCACAGCAGCTCTTAAAGAAAATGGTGTCAATGCAGGCAGATGCAAAGCACTGTGCCAAAGCAAGCCAAAGGTGACATCAGGTGGCATCAGGTGGCAAACAGGTGGAAAATAGGTGTTAGAATGGAGAAAAAAAAAAACCTTGGGAGAAACCAGGCTTAGTCGGGGGGCCAGTTCTCCTCTGGCAAACATTGCTTTGTTACGTTTCAGGTTGCTATCATAAGTCAGATAGGATCGCAACATTCAAAGTATTTATTCCAGTTCAATCCAATTGAGGATCGTATTCATCACGCTGGTATGGACGGTTTGTTGAGGAGCTGTCCCACTGGCTGTCGTGTCGATGAGGCCTTCACAATGGATGATCTAGTTGACTCAATCTCTGCTGATACTTCAGGGGTGCGTTGTGGTCGTGTCAAGGCATTGAGGTGGACCTGAGGAATCCACAGGCCAGGGCAGAGCTGGAGACTGGAAGGCTTGAGGCAGCAGATCCGAGCAGTAGAGTGGAGCCACCAGAGGAGGAGCTGGGGGACTGAACGGAGCCAGTGGAGGCCGGGCAGAGGAACTGGCTGNAGAAAAAAAAAACCTTGGGAGAAACCAGGCTTAGTCGGCGGGCCAGTTCTCCTCTGGCAAACAGTGCTTTGTTACGATTCAGGTTGCTATCATAAGTCAGATAGGATCGCAACATTCAAAGTATTTATTCCAGTTCAATCCAGTTGAGGATCGTATTCATCACGCCTGTATGGGCGGTTTGTTGAGGAGCTGTGCCACTGGCTGTCGTGTCGATGAGGCCTCCACAATGGATGATCTAGTTGACTCAATCTCTGCTGATACTTCAGGGGTGCGTTGTGGTCGTGTCAAGGCATTGAGGTGGACCTGAGGAATCCACAGGCCAGGGCAGAGCTGGAGACTGGAAGGCTTGAGGCAGACGATCCGAGCAGTAGAGTGGAGCCACCAGAGGAGGAGCTGGGGGACTGAACGGAGCCAGTGGAGGCCGGGCAGAGGAACTGGCTGCCTTAGGCAGAGAAGGTGGGAGTGGGAGGCTGGTTGGGAGGCTGGTTGGGACCACTGGCGATGAAGGAGACTTGGAGCTGGGCAGGACAAATGGTGACAAAGGAGACTTGCAACTGGGCTTATGCAACAGTGACTTAGACAACTTGGAACTGGACTTAACCAGCGCTGACTTAGATGACTCAGAACTGGGATTATCCAGCGATGACTTAGACAACTTGGTATTGGGCTTATTCAGCGATGATCTGGACAACTTGAAACTGGACTTATCCAGCGATGACTGGGACTACTTGGAACTGGATGGGACCAGTGGTGAATGTTGCAAAGCAAACACCTACTTATTCAGCTCATCACATAATAATTCATCAGGAACCCATATGCCCTCCATGATGGATGCTGTTTTAGGCTCACACACCTGGACAGACTCCGTATTGGGCTCAGGCTCCAGGATGAAATTGGCATCTGGTGGTCGCTTTGGCTTTGTTTTCATGGACTTTTTCATGGCAGGCATGGCTGACGGTTGGCTGGTCTCTGGGTCTGGAGTAGGCAGTGTCCTCATCTGCGATGTACACAGTAATGGGAGAGTCATTTTGGACCAGCACCTACTCCACATATGCAGTAAAACTCCCCCGAGGACATTCAATGGACGGGCGTGACTTGGACCACTCTTTGAGGCCAGTGTGGAAAAATAACCAGAGTGAGTGGTCTGGAAAGTGGGTGAGGCATGCCAGATCTAGAAAGTCTCCTAGAGGGAGCAATCTTCTTGTTCCAGCTGGAGCAAATGGACAGCATGCAAGTCCATTCTTTACTTCTGCTGTTTTAATCTTTTCTAGGTCTCTCATTCTGTCAGGGGTGCACATGTAGTTTAAAATCCAAAACAGAGAGGCGTGACACAGAATGAATGAATAACCATGACAAAACACTTAGAACAATACTGCAATACACAATCCATAAACGTTACACACTAAACAACTTTAACTAGACACAATGAACTGAGGGCATAAATACACAAAGTAAGATCATTACAGAACAGGGAACAGGTGTGGACTATGCACCACAATAACAAGTGTACAACTGATGTACGCTCAACGGCTAGAGATTACCCATAATGCACTGTGAGAGTCAGTTTTTGAATGAGTCTCATATATAATATATCAGTACATACAGTAGAGTACTTTCACTTTATATCTTTGTTCATCTTCTTGAAAATACTGAATTATTGAGTGAAGTCCTGTTACCTTTAAAATGCTTCAACCGACAAGCACAATTTTAAGCATGTTAGGCTGCGAAAATGCTTGTTTTTGAGTGTTTAACTTTCTTTGTGTGCGGGTTCATCTTTAACATGAAATAATTATATTAAATTATTACTGAAGACCTTCAACCTTTTTGGACAAAAATATGATGTCAGGTTCTATTTGGGCTTCTTTTTATATGTACGTATGTATGTTTGTGTGTATGTGTGCATGTGCAGTCAGTAGTCAGCAGACCATGATGATTGGAGTACTCAAATTGCCTAGCAACCACTCTGCTCTCAAAGGGAGGGGGGTCAGCTGCCCGTTCAGCCCTACACACGCGCTCACTACATCAGCACTCTTCCTAACACACACTCAGACGCATTCTGGCTGCCGCTCGCCACACACACTAAAGCATGCTTGAGGTGTCATAGAGCTCTCTATATTAGACACTAATACTAAAGTGACAAAAAGAGAGATAGTACTAGAGATAGCAGTACTGATTGCTTCAGTCCGTCACTCATGGGTCCGTCACTACTTTAGGTAAGTGTCTGAGCGGTCACTTGATCTGCTTTTCTTTATTTTTGTAACTCAGAGGTCAGAGCTTGATTTTTTTCTGTTCTTTCTTGGGATGCAATATGTGTAACTTTCTGCACTCACAGATTTAGGCATGTGCGTGTGTGGAGGTGTGCGTGTGATATTGAGGTTTGATTTTGAAAGTAAGTCTTCTGTTTGCTTTCAATGAGCTGAGGTCTTGTGAGAGGAGAATAAGTACTGCTGAGAATGTCTGTATGTGAATTATGTAAAGAATGTTTTAAGCGAAAAAAAAGTGCAGTGAAGTGCAATTATGGGATGCATTTGTATGTCAAGCGTGAAAGAGCGACAATTTAACACAGTTCTCTCATATTGCTGTAATCAGAAATCAGTAGAAAAACACAAAAGGCACTGGTAATTTTAAGTTCATGGACATTTCTTTAAACCGTAAAACACAACAGAATGCAATGCGTAATTTAAAAAAAAATCAGTGCAGTAAATTCCTTCATATTAACAGTACTAACAGGCCTCTATTTTTACAGAACTTTCTTAGAGTGTATAATGTGATGTTTCTTGTACTTGTGTCTTACTGGAGTAAGTTCCTTTACAAAAACATAAAGTCCTGCCAAACCCTGTGGCAAATTTTAGTAAATTTTACTGCAAATGTGCCACAAATTCATATCTTCACGATCAGATTGGCTTTGCAGTTGTTGCAACGTTAATTGTGCACTGTAAATTTATTGTGTACTACAAATTTGCAATATTCTAAATAAAAAATAAAAAAAAGATTTGGCAGACAGACAGTTCTACTTTATGCTGTGGATTCAAGGCGCTACTTTTTGATTTTTATATCATCAAAATATTTGGCAAAAAAACTGTGCCAATAGTGGCAGACAGTTAATTACTGTCAAATGTTTACTGCCAGTTCACCTCCATTGCTGAAGACTGGTACTTGTTAGAAACAATTACAAAACATATTCATGTTCAGATATAACGGCATACACTGCAATACAGTGCAGTATTATAAAACGCAGTAAATAAAACGTTTATTTTGCATATAAAAAATCTATGTGAATTAGTTTTATGAAGTTTTATCTTGTACAGAGAGTCTGATTAGCAAAACAGCAACTTGAACACAAAAATTATTTTTAATATATTCTAACATTATAAAAAAAATATAGCTGCGAGCAACAATTATCGGGGTTCAGGCGCTTTAAGGCCTTTACACACATGTGTAAAAAGGTATTATGTTTTATTTAGCAAGCCTGTAACCATCTTGATCATAGATGGAAAAGACCATTTACAGCAAATACAGGCAATTTACCATAGAAAATTTATAGTTTTTAAAGCTTTTTAACAGTTATTGAGGTTCAGCCAAAAACCTAAGACTAGTTCGCCATAGAAATAATCTCCAATATTTAATGAACGATTCGATAGACAGGGCAGAGAGGCAAATTCTAGAGGCAAAGTTGCTCAGAATGAGAAGTTCTACCATGTGGTATGAATGTCGTGGGTGTGTGTGAAAAATCGTGCGATACACAATCCTTTACGCAAATGAAAAAACATGAAGGTGGCCCCTGGTAGCTGATTTCTTTCTAATTTCTCACAGGCCTCTAGGGCCGTGAGTTCAACAGGCCCAGCGAGTTTCATTCCGATCGGCCTCTGTTAACCTTGTCTGATAGCTGCTCAAAATTCAGTGGCTGATGGCGGACATGTTTTTTGAGATGCATCAATGTCCTCATAAACAGTCATGGAACCTTGGACGAAGACACTGCCTGCCAATTTTCAAGTCAATCGTACTAACATTGAAGTAGTTGTAGCCATTTTCATGTTTTGTCCTGTTATAGCACCACCAAGTGGCCAGTCACTACTCTTACATAGGTGTGCTGAGTTTGGTGAAAATATCTCATTCTGTTCACGAGTCATACCCACTTCGAACGTTTTGGCGGCCCTTAGGGACCGTGAATTGGAATTTCAAATTTTTTTGATAATTATTGACAATCAGACTCCAGAGAATCTTGCTGCACTGGTTTGGTTCAACCTCGGACTAGTTCGCAAAAGTTGTTTTTTCAAAAAAATCCAAAATGCCCCAAAATTTTGCAGAATCCGAGGCATGCATCTTGTCCGTCTTGAGCCAAGGATTCCAATGAAGTAAGACACTTGAGCCTATGCCGGTTCAGGAGTCATGAGCCATTTCGTACTTTTGACCGCTGTAGCGCCCCCGTCAGGTCAATCAGGGCGAGCTTTGGTGACGTTGTAGACGATGTGACTACTATCAGCCCTCAAAGTTTCAATTCTCTACGACTTATGGTTTGGTCTGCCCAATCACTTTTAGGGGACAATGTTTAAAATTTTATCCACGTTTAAAAATTGTATTAAGAAACACACAGTGAGAGTACTCTACTGTCTGTGCCGAACATTATTATGTCTCATTCATAATAAAGTTCAAATAAATCTCTCTAAAATCACTGGGAAATCTTCCAAATCTATTGGAGCAAAACCTACAACCATCCAGTAATAGTTTCTCAAGTCTATTTCTGAAAGTCAATCTCTGTATCTCAATGTCCACATTTAGATTTTTCGTTAAGTCACAGTTTTTGACAGTTTTCCGACTTGTTGTGAATAAGTTTGGCACACTGTACACTGCAGCCCATTATCCCAGCACATTTGCTCCAGATCATTCAGGTTTGGATGACACTTGTACACTGCAGTTTTGTAATAATGCCGGATATTCTCAGCTGAATTGACATTTACCTGTTTGTTTCTGAGCTAGTCCAGTGTTAATTAGCCTTCTGCTTTGAATCGCTGAAAGATCCAAGATTCAGTTCAAGTTTCTTTTGAATGTTTCCATGTATCCAGTATCAGCTGATAAAAAGCATCCATGCAGGCGTACCTCCTCCATATTTCACTCTAGGTATGTGGATGTGGGCAGTGTTAGATTTGGTCCGCACTGAAGTTAGCTCATCCACACAGCTTTATCTTGCTCTCATCTCACGCAACATCTCAGTTGCGTCATTATTGAGCTTTTTTGCCCCAGACATGGGTCTTTTTGAGTAATGTAATGTCATCTTTCTGATGATTGACCGCTGCATCTTTCCTACGTTCTCAGCTTCTGAACTTTGCTGGCGTCTCTTTGAGGTGCCTGGATGATTTGGCTTTCATCTCCTAACAATTGTACCTTCTTCCTAATTGAAGCATCTGTTTGACTTTACTTCTATGTTCTGCCCTGCCGATTTATAACCTGAATAATGATCCTAATGATCAGTAGTTATTGGTTGAAATGATAATATATTTACAATAAAAATAATTAATTTTAGGTTTTGTTGTTTAGATCAAAGAGAGGTGGGCTACTGAATACCATATATTGTTGTTTTCTAGCAAGCAGTTTGAAGCAGAATGTCTGTTAATGGTCAGATGCCCTGCTGATGCTGGAAACAGGCCTTCATCTTTACAGTCGAAAAACTCCCAAGTCAAACTCTAATTATCTCAGTGCATGAAGCGGGCTGCCGTTGTCATGGCAATGAGGCACTCTTATTACTTCTGTATATTATCAGGGTGGCATATATCTAAAAGATGGTCTATGGTTTTTCATAAACTTTTTCTTTTCATTTTTGCGAAACATTTGTGCAGAGCACCTTCACAATGGCTTATTTCAGTGAAGAGTACTTTAATTTCCTGGTGATATATTGGGTTTCTACATTCATACAGATGTAATCGACTTGAGTTTACAGTAAACGCATGCTGCAGCACTAATGAGCAGATTATTGGATACGAGGTTTCATTACTCTCACAAAACTAACCTGATTATTTATATGTGAGCGGAGAACAGGATCTATGAGACGAGCAAAACCCTTAAAAAACTGAATCAATGTAGAAGACTACTTCCCAAAAGAAAGACAAATCATAAATGTTATCTCTTTATTTATCTCACTGGTTTCTCCTTAAACTTAAACTTAGAGCAAATGGAGACTTGTTTAAAGATCATATTAAATCAAAATATGAATTTTGTAGCTTTTAGACATTCATTTCTGTCAGCTTTGAGGTAATGTATGTTCACCTGCGGTTAGGCAGCATTTATTCAGACTGCATTTATTTGAGCAGTAAAAACAGAAATATTATGCAATATTATTACAATTTAAAATCAGTACAGAAATCATTCTAATATGCTGAGCTAGATCACTCTGGCCTACTCTTGATGTGTTTTCACTAATCTGGTGAGTTTGATATCTTTGTTGTTTTCTGTCTGTTCAGAGATTTGATTCTCAGTAGCTTGTGTAAGTGTAGAGGTGGGTTATATAAGAGTTTGCTCGAGATATTCACACACCCTGAGCATGAACGCTTCATTACTCATTACTGTGCTCAGGTTGAATGCCTGCAACTTAAAGAAACAAATCCCTGCCACATTCAGTATCACTCTACACAGCACACGTGTGTTCATTTGTATATCAGCTGTGTATGTGTGTGTGTTCTTGTATATATGGTTTATGAGTACACAGATGTGTATAATGACATGGGTATTACAACGTAAACATGTGGCTTAAAAATACAAATGGCTTAAAAAAACATACTAAATGGTGTTTTTTTGAAATTCAGAAAATGCAGACAGTTTTTAGGGGTAGTGGGATAGAATATACAGTTTGTACAGTAAAAAAAAATATTACGCCTATTGAGAGTCCCCATAAACCACATATACGTGTGTGTGTGTGTGTTATTTTCTATCGTGTGTATTAAGGGTCTGGGTCTTCCCGCTATTGGAAACTCAATTTAAATTGAACTCATTACTGTCTTGAGCATGAGGCTGCTTGTTTAAATTGACAGCATTGCACAGCCACAGTGATCTAATTATAAGGAATTTTTTGGGTTTAATGCTGCAGAAACACTGTATAAATATGTGATTTTGTGTGTGCTGTTTGTGCGTTTGTGCATCTGACTGTGTAATTGTATATCAGCCTCCACTAAGCACCTCTGGGCTGTCACGTCTCCTCCAATCACAGCACCCCACTAAAGCCCCAGGGGATGCTGGGTAATCTGTCATGTTCTGTTGCTGTTTATCCATAATTTAGGTCATTAGAGTTTAGTGTATAGCATATATGCTACATATGGTACATGTATTTAGATTTTATATATTTTATATATTTTTTATAATTAAAGTGCCGTGTATGGGCACGTTACTTTAAAAAAGTAATTAGTTATAGTTACTAGTTACTTCTCACAAATAGTAATTGGGTTAGTAACTGAGTAACATCATTATAAAAGTAACTAATTAGCAGAGAATGTAACTATTGAGTTACTTAAAAAAAAGAAAAATCAAATATGTCAATTAACTTGGATGCCCCCAATATTAAATATGTCTAAAAATAAATTATTATTTGTTTAATGTTATGTTTTAAATTCATCTATTTGATTATGAAAGTGAACATGAGTAAGATAGGATACATCATAAGATGCGCAATATATCGGGAGACATGGAGTGGGTCAGACATGATTTTGACCACTTCATTAAGTTTTGTTTTGTAGAAAGCCTTTCTTTAAAGTGAATTTCACTTTGTAAAAATTGTATCTTAATTTTAATCAATGTTTCATCAACCAGTTGCCTGGATTTAATAAATAAGAAGCAAATATAGCAGAAAATATAATCATGACAATATAATCGTGGCGCCGGCGCGATCACTTGCACGTGAACTGGAGCGCGTCTTATAGGCTAAAACTCAGCGGCTGCTTGGCTCACAGATGTGAGAAATATATCTATAGAATGCTTGAAATGTCTACTTTTAAATGAAATAATTCAAAACGAAAAGAAATAGGCTACTCTCTGATTATGTAATCCGAATGAAATGTGCATTTTCTCTCTAAGTGCGTCCACATGCGATAATGAGAGTCAGCAATGTCAACTTCATCTTTGTAGCCGACACGGATTCAGAAAACAATAGTTTACTAATAAACAATTAAAATGTCTCCTTACTGTTTTTGTCACATTCATAATCATTACTTTTGCTGGTTCTTTATGACAAGCTTTATGCTTGCGCTTGAGTGCTATATAGCCTATATTACGTAAACGCTCATTATTATGGTTTATTCTCTCAAGAATTTAAGAAATCAAATTAATATAAATGTGATTAGTCAACTAATGGCTTAAATGAGCAACTACTAGTCCAACACACACACCAGAGAAAAAACTTTGCAGGTCCTATGGCTGAGAGAGAGCCTACTCGGATGAAAACCGCTTCAGTGAGCTCAATTATAGCTAATGTTTTTTTTGTCAGTAACGGTAACGGCGTTGTAACGGGGGAAAAAGTAATTCGTTTGATTACTGAGAAAAGTAACACCGTTAGTAACAACGTTTATTCACATCACTGGTATCGATCGGCCATTTTCTAAAAAAAGAATAAAAATGGTTATACTTTTTAACCACAAATGCTCGTCTTGCACTAGCTCTGCGACGCATTGGAAATGTCACACAATGACTGATTGTTTCTCTAGATGAGACTCTTATTCCTCGTCTGGGATCATGTAGAGCTCTTTGAAGCTGCACTGAAACTGACATTTGGACCTTCAACCCTTTGAACCCCAGTGAAGTCCACTATATGGAGAATAATCCTGAAATGTTTTCCTCAAAAACCTTAATTTCTTTTCAAATGAAGAAAAAAAGACATAAACATCTTGGATGACATGGGGGTGATTAAATTATCAGGAAATTTTAATTCTGAAGTGAACTAATCCTTTAAATGTGTCCAAATGAGCCTATACCTGTAAAAATAGCTTACTTATAGTTGACTTTGCATGACACGACACTCTACCATGATTTATCTTTATCACCCACCTCATACAGCTGTCACCCAGAGAACTTAACACATGATTCCCCCCAAATTCTGTCACCATGGAAACTACAAAAGTGATAAAAGCAACCCATGTTCAGCTCATCAGATCTAAAAGACAGTCTTTTTAAAATTAAATTGTTAGCTTTTTCACCTTTAATGTACAGGACAAAAGCAGGAGGGACAGGACACTGTGGTAAAGGACCTAGACTCAAACTCCACTCACAGCTGCACCATATGTTGGAGCGCAACCTAAAAGACAGTCGGTTGTTTTTATGAAGAGTCTGCACTTGGTGGAATTGTAACCTTTGATGCTGTGCCTGGTGCTTGTATCCTTCTCCAAACCCACACACAACCTGTATCTACAGGAAGCACTCTATAGTCATTCACAATTCTACACATCTCTTCCATCTTGTGTGTTCATAATGTATTTTGGCTAATTTGATTGTGCTTTCAGCTACCAATAAGTGGATATTACTCTCAGGTCAGTTATAGGTGTAAAGTACAGTATGGAAAATTCTGGATATATTCCATGAAAATCAGTGCAGAAATGTGAAATTTTGTGTGGGTCTGCCCACCACTAACTGAGACTGTGTTAAAACTGATTTCACATAATTATATAAGAGACCATTTTTATGATCTGTGGAATAATGAGCTTTTACACAATAACTGTCTTTATCATCATTAAATATAACTGTTGCAGAGTCTACTCAAATGAAGAAGCACTTTGTGCAGTTAGACTGATTACAATACAAAGATAAATCATTACAAATACAATAGAAACATGACTGAGAAGCAGAGCAGAGTCATTTTCAATTAGTGCTCTGCACTGGACTGTCAAGACATATTAGAGCTACGTACATAATGTGAGCAGTTCCTCTCCAGAGATGACTAGAGTAATTTCACATAAAAAAGTACTTATTGCAGAAATAATATACTTTTAAATGATTGAAATGACATTGTAATATTTTCAGTCTATCTATTGTGGAGGGTAATTTCATTATGGTTGTTGTAGTGCTACGCTGGAATTTATTTTCAAGGAAGTACTGTGTCTATTAATGGGTAAAGCTACAGTAACGTCTTCAGCTAGTCAGCTTGAGATCCTTTCCATCTACACATTATCAGTTTGTAGCAGTAAATGAAGAGGTATCATATCGATCACAAGTTCAGTATGGAGTACCGCAAGGCTCAGTACTAGGACCGTTGCTTTTCATTCTGTACATGCTACCCTTGGTAGATATCATTAGGAAGCATGGCGTTAGTTTTCTCTGTTACTCTGATGATACTCAGCTCTATATTTCTTAACGCCCTGACGAAACATATCAATTCACAAAATTAACAGAATGCATAGTTGATTTAAAAATTGGATGACTAGTAATCTCCTACTAATAAATTCTGAAAAAAGGTTTTAATTATTGGACCAAGAACCTCCGCACATAATAACCTAGAATACTGTCTAACAATTGATGGCAGCTTTGTTACGTCTTCATCATCAGTTAGGAACCTGGGTGTGTTATTTGATAGAAATCTTTAATTGAAATCCTAATATGTTCGAGTACGAGTCAATTCCGAGTCAAAATGACAAGACCAAGACCATTACAATATGGTCTCGATACCGAGTTCAAGACCGAGTCCGAGTCTCGAGTACTACAACACCAATCTTTAATTTGAAAGTCACATTTCTAGTATTTGTAAAACTGCATTTTTCCATCTTTAAAATATATCTAAATTACAACATATGCTCTCAATTTCAGATGAAGAAAAGTTGCAATAATCTAACCTTGAGGTCATGAACACATGAACTATGCTCTACTGGGTGGTTGCCCTGCATGCTTAATAAAAAAACTCCAGCTGGTCCAAAACACAGCAGCTAGAGTTCTTACTAGAACCAGGAAGTATGACCATATTAGCCCGGTTATGTCAACACTGCATTGGCTCCCTATTAAACATTGTATACATTTTAAAATCTTGCTAATTACTTATAAAGCTCTAAATGGTTTAGCTCCCCAGTACCTGAGCGAGCTCTTAACGCATTATAGTCCTTCACGTCTGTTGCAGTCTCAAAATTCTGGCCAGATGTTAATACCTAGAATATCAATATCGACTGTGGGCGGTAGATCCTTTTCCTATTTAGCGCCCAAACTCTGGAACAGTCTTCCTAGCGTTGTTCACGAGGCAGACACACTCTGCCAGTCATACAATCTGTAATGTATAAAGCTGTCATGATCATTGGCTGGAGTGCCCTGCTTAGCCACCAGAGCCACAAGAAACTTTGCCCAGACCTTTTGGACCATGGCGGTGGGGTTGGATTATAATGATGTTGTTCTTAAAGATATCTTTAATAAATGCCTTGATGACCCTCTGCCCTTATGGGAGATGGATGGACTTCAGATTTTGGATTTTTGGGGCTTTGTCAGATATCTCCACAATCCTTGTCAATGGGCAATACCAGGTCAATCAATACCCTTCCGCAGAGACTTTCCTACCATCCCTCCTTCATCGAGTCAAAACCCTGGCTGCTTGAATCCCACTGGGAAGCGTAGGGTAAGGAGAAGAACCATCCGTGAGTCCATTCCAGAGCCTTCTCCAGCCCGTGAGTCCACTCCAGAACCCTCAGCCGAGATGTGTGGCCACAGCCATTTGCTGTGTGTGGGCTGTGCACACATCAGCTCCAGTCCATGAGCCCTCTCTAGAGCTCGCTCCAGTCCATGAGTTAATTCCCGAATCTGCTTCAGTCGGTGAGTCCGCTCCTGAATTCTCAGCCGAGATGGCTGCCATGCCTGAGCCCTCAGCCAAGATGGCTGCCACGCCTGAGCTCTCAGCCCATGAGCCTGCTTCAGAGCCTGTTTTAGTCCCTGAGTTCCCTGTTTGTCTGGATACGACTAAGGAAGTCGTTCCTGAGTCCCCTGTTTGCCTTGATAATACCAAGGAGATTGTTCTTGAGTGCTCTTTTGGCCCTGATGTGACCACAGAAGTGGTCCTTGAGTTTCCTGTTTGCCTCAAAATGACCATAGAGGTCATTGCTGAACTGTGTACCTGCCTCGACATGACCTTAGAGGTCGTTCCTGAGTTGTCTGTTTGCCTCAATACGACCAGATCACTGGAGTTCCCTCTGGGCAATGCCTTGGAGGGCGTTCCTGAGATCCCTGCCTGTCTGGTTGCAGCCCTAGTGGTCACATCTAACTTTTCTGTGTTTAATGTTTTAGTTTTGTCTGGTCAGCTGTGTCGGCTTCTAGATCCACCTGATCCACCGCAGGGATCTTCAAGCCTGTCTGCACTGCTGTGCTTGTCATCTGCGCCACTGTGGAGGTCTACAAGACCGTCTGCACGGCTGTGGTGGTCATCTGCTCCACCGTGGAGATCTTCAAGCCCATCGGCACTGCTGTGGTGGTCATCTGCTCCACCGTGGGGATCTTCAAGCTCATCTGCACTTCTGTGGTTGTCATTTGCGCCACCGTGGGGACTTTCAAGCCTGTCTGCATTGCTGTGGTGGTTGTCTGTGCCACCGTGGGGGCCTTCAAGCCCATTTGTGCTGCTGTGGTGGCAGTTTTACCCACACTGGCCACCTGATTGTCCGGTTCTGCCCAGGCCGCCTGCAAAGCCTTCGTCTCAGGCTCCTCTGCCCCTTCACGGACCTGGCCCACCATCCCTCCACCTGATTCCGCCTCCAGTCCACCTCCCTCCTGAAATTGTTTGTTTTGTATTTTGCCATGTTGGAGCGTCTGGTAGTCGCTCCGTAGAGAGGGGGTAATGTCATGATCACTAGCTGGAGTTCCCTGCTTAGCCACCAGAGGGCACTCCATCCTGGACTATTGCCTTTCCTTATTGGGCTTCATTTCCCATGATCTCTTGTCTTGGACTCATTATTCCCATTATACTCAGCCGTTATCACTCATGTCATTAGTGTCTGTCTACTTATACCTTTCAGTCATTTGTCATTGAGGTTTAATTTACTGTCACCTGCAAGTCTGAGCACTTCGTTGTTTTGTTTTCTTGTTTTGTGTGGACTGTTCATGGATTTGACTCTTGCCTGGATGTATGACAATGACTTTGGATATCCTTAAATAAAGCTGCGATTGGATCTTAATCTGCAAGTCTCAGCGCACTGTGACAAAAGCGCTATATAAATAAAGGTAACTTGACTTAAACTGGTTATATCTCTTAAGCCTAGTAGTGAATGTTTTCTGAGTAGTATAATAACCATATTCATCTGCACAGTCACGCAGAGCTGAAGCACACTGCGTAATATCATTGCACCTGCTGCACCCATGGTACACCAGCAAAGTTCCTTGATTATTACGCCGGAATGAGAGTATAGTTCCTAGCCATATCTGTCTAGAAAATCGCAACTTTACATTTTCCGTCGGTCTTAGTACACGATGTAACTACAGAAGAGTCAAGTTTTAAATAGGAAAAATATCGAAACTCTTTGGTCATTTTTTTGAGCGAGATGCTATTGGTCTCATCAGATTCAATGAACTATGCTAAGCTATGCTAAAAGTGGTACCGCCAGACCCGGAGACCGGCTGAATGGATTCGAAAATGGTAAAACTCAACTGATTAACTCTAGGGGAGTTGGAAAATGAGCCTATTTTCAAAAAAAGTGGAGTGTTCCTTTAAGTAGGACTGAATGTAATATTAAATAACACACTAAAGTTAAAATTATTTAACTTAATCACTTTTTATATGTGCTTTAATATGTTAGCCAAAAAAGTATACTTCTTTAAAGTACAACAAATCCCAGAACATAAATAGGTGCACTCTGACCAATGAGAGGACTAGTTAACTCACATGCGACTTATATTAACAAATTTTGGTCCATTTAGAAATGTTGCCTTGTGAAAGCAAACCGAACCAAGAAGAAATTGCAACATCGTAACAATTTTAATCCATGTTTCGAACAAAGCAAACAATCTACAGGTCTTAAAATGCCCTTAGACTCTGAAGACACACTTTGAAACATTTGACTTTGACATGAATGTCAAAGATAAAAAATGAAAATCTTTCATTCACCCTCATGTAAGTTCAAGCTCATATGACTTTCTTTTATGCAACAAGACAATGCTGGTTGCTTTTCCATTCAAGAACAATGGATGGAGACTGAAGCTTTAAATCTTAAAAAAAGGGAAAAAATATCATAAAAGTGGTTCATATGACTTTTCATATATGCTGTTTATATGAAATATATGCAATTCAAGTCTTGTAAGTCGTATATCTTTTAATCCACTTAATCAAATGATAATCTTCAATGATTCAATGATAATCCAGTTGTCAACCACTGTTACTGGATCATTTCAGGAAGTGATTCGAACTTGAGACTCATTTAGTCCAATTCATAAATTAATCATTGTGAACCAGATCATCCAAATCACTGAAAAAATCTGACTGATGTAAGAAAGACTGAGTTATGTTTTTGGACAACATGATGGTGAGTAAATGATAACAGAACGTTCATTTTTGGGAGAACTATCTCTTTAAGTGTCCAAACATATTTTGAAGCCCACCATACACAGACTCAATCTCTGACTGTTGTGTTCAATGTTGTGATATTTATCGATAGACTTAATGACATATTAGGTTAGGTTTGTGTGATTTATGAGATGTATCCGTCAGAGATAATGACTTGTCCTCTTACATAGAGACTTCCACTCCCCTGAGACCGGGACACTCGCATCTGTGCCCCAGAAAGGCCACATTAAATGTCCCAGGTGTCCTGGTTAATGGCTCAGGCCGCCTCTGTGTCATTTGTCACTGAGATTCATTTATTGGCACCTCCTGTTACTAAAACATTCAGCTTAGAGAGTGATAAAATCTGCTTATTCTGTCACACTCCTTCTATATGATGAAATTTATGAATCATAACTCAATAGCTGCTATGTTGAATTGCATTTTCTCAATTCTGAATCCTATAGAGACAGTGATGTATAAGGTTAAGGTCTTCAGTTCTGTATTGAGTTTGATGGATCAAAACAGATATGAATTGAATTTATGGACATATTGAATATGTTCTTTGGGGATGTACGAACCTGCATGTGGTGGGGTCTTAAACACATTACCTGACCTTGATGGACGAGCTGAACTTTCTGCTCTCTTGCCGAACACTAAATGGGCACTAATCTCTCTCATGTGTCTATAATTAGAAGATGTTTTTGTCCAAAGCAACATAAAGTATACTAATGCTCTCCTCCAGAGAAATCCAAGGTTAAGTGCCTTGCCCAATAGCACTATCTGTCCGTCTATCTATGTCTTTCTAGAATTTGATGTCAGCTTGAACTATCTAGTAACTTTGACTGTATGCTCTCTGATTATCATCCTTTTTATCCCAACATATTTTCTTTGAAATATTTTGCTTCATGAAAAAAAAACAATATTATTTCTTAATAAATTGCTAATTGTTGTTAGCATAGAACACCAGAAAAATTAGATTCTCACAAACTACTGAAAATAATGTCATCCCTATGATCGCTTAACTGTAATATTATGATAAAAGAAAGTTTAGTAATATTTTTCCAACAAAGAAATGTGCTTAATTGTATTGAATGTGTATTTCAAATGGTAAATGTACAGTATTTAAAAACAGTACTTGCAGATAATATAAAATTAATGAAATAAAATAAGTGTAGGCTTACTTAAAAAAGTACAGTACACTTTCATAGGATTCTTAACACACTTAAGTAAACTTAGAAAGTGTACATTTTAAATCATTGTTTTAATAAACTTTTGTGTTTTAAAGTACACTTATTTTGATGTGTTGACTAACATCCTGAAGCACATGTTCTTGAAATACACCTCTGGTGCAACTCAGACACATCATCAGTGATGTATCCTGGGTTCATTGGGTGTTTCGGGTCTCACAACATCATATACCCTCGCCAAGGCGACCCAGCCAGGGTTGATCAGACCCTGGCTTGTGTCTGAGTAGCTTGTATGATCCACGGATCGCCCCGCTTGATCCACAGCCACCTTGATGCCTTTTCGGCGGCATCCGTGATGTTCTTGATGGCTTTCCTGATGTGCAGTCCCTTTACTCCAAGCATCTTGAGGGCTCTGATGAGTGACTGCCCGACGAATCCTCTGCACCCAACCTCGATGGGATTGCATCGGGTCCTCCACCCCCTGCTTCGGCATTCGCCTGCCAGCTCCTCATACTTGGCCCTCTTCCTCTCAAATGCCTCCTCCATACGGTCTTCCCAGGGAACAGTCAACTCCAGCAGGACCACTTGCCTTGTTATTTCTGACACCAGGACAATGTCTGGCCTGAGCGTGGTCACTGCGATGTTTTCTGGAAATTTGAGCTGTCTCCCTAGGTCGACCTTCAGCTGCCAGTCCTTTGCTGTTGAGAGCAGCCCCCTGATTGCTTCAGGCGCTGATGTGGCTTCTCCCCGGCTTTAACAAAGGCGATGTTCTGTCTTGCTGGTTGCTGGTGTCTACTGCAGGCGATCCCAGTACTGATGATCTCTGCAATGGTCCTCAGTACTTGGTCGTGACGCCAACGGTAGCGCCCTTCTCCCAGTGCTTTAGGGCAGCAGCTCAAGATGTGCTCCAGTGAACCTCCTCTCTGGCAAAGTGGGCACAATGGTGTATCTGCCAGGCCCCAGCGGAAGAGATTGGATGGACTGGGGAGGACATCATAGACAGACTGAACCAAGAATTTGATCCGGTGTGGCTCAGACTTCCACAATTCTGTCCATGATATCTTCCGGTCTGCCACCTGCTCCCATCGGGTCCATGCCCCCTGCTGCCACATCCCTACTGACCTACTGCAGCGGGCTTCTTCCACCCCAGCTCGAACCTCATCTTGGACCAGCTGTCGCCTTTCCTTTCCCTGGACCTTGTTAAAACGAGGTCTTGGATTGCTCCCAAGTCCTGCCCGTCCAGATGCCACTGCCCCCACCAGCTCACTGTGTCGCAGTCGTGACTCAGCCTGGTCTACTGCCTCTTGGGCCTTCCACTTCCTGCCAGTTCTGACCTCTATGCCTGCCAAAGAGACCTTGCTGTCACTGGAGTCTCTGTACAGTAGCACCTCTCTTGATCGGGTTACCATAAACTCTTCCTTCAGACTGCTGAAGGGCAGTTTTAGCTTGCTCTTCCTCCCGTACAAGGCGATATCACTGAGGCTTCGTGGTAGGCCTAACCACTTCCGCAAGGAACAGCTGACTTTCCTCTCGAAGCATTCAACGGTGGTTATTGGCACGTCATAGACAAGAAGTGGCCAAAGCAGTCGGGGCAGGATGCCATGCTGGTAGATCCAGGCTTTATATTTCCCTGGCAGACCTGACTTGTCCACAGCCGTCAACCAAATTCCCAACTGTTTAGTGGTTGTCTGGAGTGATGCGGTGTCCTTCAGGGTGCAGTCGTAGATCTTGCCCAGACTCTTGACTGGCTTTTCTCCGACAGATGGTATCTGAATGTCTCCAAGTGAGAAGCGGAACTGGTCTGTAACCTTCCCTTTCTTCACCACCAGGGACCTGGACTTGGCTGGTTTAAATTCCATCTGGGCCCAGTTGATGAGATGCTCGAGCCCTTGGAGGATCCATCTGCACCCCGGAACCGATGTTGTTGTCACCGTCAAATCATCCATGAATGCTCTGATGGGGGGCTTCCGTATACCTGACTTGGTGAGTGGACCTCTGCACTCCACCTCTGCTGACTTAACCAGCATATTCATCGCCAAGGCAAACAATGTCACGGAAATAGTACATCCAGTGATAATGCCCTTCTCAAGCCGATGAAATGCTGATGTTTCCGCTCCAAAGGTGACTCTCAAACTGAAAGAATTGTAATAATCCAGTATGAGGTTCTTGATCTTATCTGGAACGTGATGACGGTCAAGTGAGGTTTCTACCAGCCTATGTGGGATTGACCCGTAGGCATTAGCGAGATCGAGCCAGAGGACTGCCAGATCCCCTTTGCCTTCATGTGCCTCACGTAACAGCTGGGTGACAACTCCTGTATGCTCGATGCATCCTGGCATCTTTGGGACTCCGCCCTTCTGCACTGAGGTGTCGATGTACGTGTTCCTCAGAAGGAACTCCGTCAGGCGTCGGGCAAGAATACTAAAGAAAATTTTTCCCTCAACACTGAGGAGCGAGATAACTCTGAACTGCTCGATGGTGCTTGAGCTCTCCTCCTTCGGGATCCAGACGCCCTCTGCATGTCGCCACTGCTGTGCCACCTTCCCCCTCCTCCAGATTACCTTGATTAGTTTCCATAACCTCTTCAAGAGTCTGGGGCACCTCTTATAAACGACGTACGGCACTCCACTCGGGCCTGGTGCTGAGCTGGTTCTAGCAGCTTTGACGACTTCTTCAACTTCCTTCAAAGTTGGCTCCCTGGTGTTAAATGCCAAGCTGGGTTCCGGCGGGGTTATCAACATTTTGCATGGCCCGAGCTCTTTGTCTCTTACGCCGTCACTGTAGGTGGTGCTGAGGTATTTGTTAACCTCTTCTTCAGTGCACGCAAGATGGCCACTTCTTTTCTGCCCGAGGATCTTCTTCGTAAATCCAAACGGGTTAGAAATGAAAGCGACACGTTTCCTAGCTCTCTCCTTGCCCCTTCTCCTACTAATAGTATAGTATACTAATAAATAGTAAACTATAATTATATGTTCACTTAAAGAAAACTTAAAGAAAACAATTATACTTGCAGTATAAAAATACTAGTTTACTGAGAGTATATTTCAAAGTGTACTTTCATATACTAAAAAATGTACTACTAGTATTAAAATAGTAAACTATTAGTATACTTATAAGTTCAGTTGTACAGATGCAGTACAAAAGAGAAATGTATAGTTGTGAACTAGTTGTGCACTTAAGGTTTACTACTGTTAAACTTATAGTACACTTAAATGTATACTTTTTATATACAAAATTGGGCCAATTTAGTCCCAAGCAGTACTGAAATAGTCCATTTACAAGTCTACTACTAGTACATTGATACTAGTATACTTACTACATAAAGTATACTTAAAAATATACTTGAACATTACTTAAAGGTGCTATAGAGGATGTTTTGTTTTATACATTTTTGCAATATTACTTGAAACTGTCTTTACTAACTGATAAAATACTAAAAGACTGTAAGGAATAATATTAATATACATCATCTGTGCACGAGGTAGGGCCTTAAAAACATCAGCCAATCGTTTGTGTGATCATCACACAAACAATTGGCCCTCTGGCTTGTCAATCACTGCCTTGACGTTCCTTGTGAGAGATGTGCGCGCTCCAGTAACTTTCCACACTCCACAGGCGCCGCATGCAATGTTTTTGTCAGGAGACAGGAGTAACAATTGCAGATTATGAGTTACCTGCGGTGAGTTCGACATAATGAATCCGCTAACACGACACGGCGAATGCCGGTGGTAAACAAACACTCGTGTTCCAATACTCGTGCACGAGTTTTGGGAGGCGTTCCCTCAAAATGAGCTGTGAAGGAGGGGGGTTGTTCTTACGCATGCGCTCATTTCAAAAACTCAGTAACAGTCTTTGGTTTCTCAGTCGTCGAAACATCCTCTATAGCACCTTTAAGTATACTTCATAAAATTAATTTGAATTATACTTCTTTTTGTGAGGGTAGGCTCAGTGTTAGTATCAGGCTCTGTGTTGTCTATCTGGACACATTCACCTTACTGTTTGGTTCATTTTCCTCTCTCCCTTTAGATCTGCCTGAAGTACGAGTCCAGTCAGAATGGACAGAAGCATTTCCTGGTGAAAAAGTGTCTTTGCAGTGTGTTCCTGTTCATGAAAACTGGATCTATAAGTGGTTCAAGGGCTCAGAAATTGTTGTCTCCAGTGATGAAGGAAGCATAAAAGACAACACTCTCACTCTCTCAGTGAATTCTGGTCATAAAGGGAATTATGCGTGTCAAGCTGAGCTGAAGGGCAGGAAGGTGACAACCGCAAGAAGCGAAACACATTCATTAACAGTTCATGGTAAGTTTTGTCACTGAAAAAAAAATCTGTTTTCAGTTTAGTTAAAAGCAACATGGCATGACTAAAACATAATCTGTTACATTGTGAAATACAGCCATTTAAAAAAATTAAAAAAACTTATTTCAGAACACAGATCTTTATTTTTGCATAATTCATGTTTATTTTATAATGTAAACTTTGTTTATCTTGTAATTGTTTAATATTAAGCTTTGGTGCTGTTTATTACCAGCCTCAATTTAGGCAAAATTTCCAAGGGGCTTCCATTAAAAATTATAATTAAAATAAATGCATGAAAATAAATTTATTAATTTTAAAATTTATGTTTTAATTATAAAGGATAATTATAAAATATAATACACATTATATTTTATGTATTAAAACAATTACACATTATTTTGTAAATAAAAAATAAAAATGAATAATTTAATAATTAATTTTTATATATATAATTTTTAATAATTAAAAAATATATATAATTTTTAATAATTAAAATGTTTAATAATTGAAAAATATTTTTTTTTCTTTTTATTATGATCTTTTTTATGATTCTAAAGGATCAAAGCCAACAGTCGTTCTGAAGCAAGATCCATCATATCCAGAGATCTACACTGGGGAACAAGTCAAACTCATTTGTAGCATTGAGGAGGAGACATCAAAATGGCAATATCAGTGGCAAAAACATTCAGTGCTAGTAAACAATCACACTTACACTATCATAAATGCTACACTCGATCAAAACGGGGAATACACTTGCACCATAATAAGGAAAGAGATTACATATGCAAAGTCCACAAAATTGAATATAAGAGGTAAGATTAATCCTTTTTATACATCAAGGCATAATACAATGTCAAAACATGTCCGGTTCTTTTACATTATTGTGGTGTTTATCTGTGCAGAGCCGCCTCAACCAAAACTGTCAATAGAGTCTGAATGGAAAACATTTTACCCAAGTGAAAAAGTGACTCTGAAGTGTTCAATTGATGGTGGTCCAAAAGAATGGGGCTATGAATGGTTTAAAAACAGTGCCCGGCTTTCAGTTGACAAGGACATTTCCTTTTCTGGAGACACACTCTCAATCAGCTCAGCAAAAGCGAATCATTCAGGACAGTATACCTGCAAAGGAAAACATCTGACGAGAACACCAGTGACTACAAGACAAGCAGACGCTTTGCAACTTGATATTTATGGTAAAACTACTTATGATATTCTATGATTAATACATATGAACGAAATTGAGAGGCACCCAAAAAAGTTCAATAAAGAAGCTGTTTATATTTTAAGCTGTTTTTCATTTACATTGGCCTGTATCAGTGTACAGTGGTTCATGTCAGCATTTGCAGTTGTCTGTCTACTCTTCTTGACTTTGGCCAGACACTATTAGCACCATGAGTCAGTACATTTAGTATTGGATTATGAAGAATAACAAGCATATGCAACTCAAGGCAGTTATTGTTTGAAGAGAGAGCATTATTACTAATTCTATCCCTGTGATTCTTAGAAAACAAACCAAAACCAGACATCACAAAACATTGGTGGTTTGAGCCCTTCTACACTAAGGAGAAAGTCCAGCTTGGTTGTAATATTTCTGGTGATGGATGGAAGTATGACTGGTATAAAGACTCAGAAATCTCGATCACAAATTCAACCTTCACTATCCACTCAGCGTCTCTCTCTAACACTGGTGACTATCACTGCAAAGCAAAGAGAGGAGACTTCTCAGTGGACAGTGAGATTCTAAAAGTGCAAGTTCAAGGTGAGTCCATAATTTAACTCTTATATATAAGTCATTTCTATTGTGGAATATTTTTCCCTATTGTGCATTCATTGACTTTACAATGCCTTAGTAAAGTTCCCAGGAAATGTACAGACTGATTAAATGTAGGTCCACTTTGTAAGTGTCCGCCAAATGTGTAAATGTAAATAAAATGACAGAGTCAAGGGAGTTAAAGGTGCTCTAAGTGATCCTGGGTGGAGTAACTTTCTGTTGACGTTCGAAGTGTTATCAAACAAAACAGAGGCTAGCTAGACCCTCCCTCCTCCTCCTCCTCCTCCTCCCCCTCCCCTCCGTGCTTCCTGAAACAGTCATGAACGCGCATTTCAAATCATTCTTGTCGGTTATTGGCTGGAGCATGTTTATTATGTTTTGTAGTCCAGGCTGCACCAGTTTGTTTTTATTGCCGTTTTCGGAGCTTGTGGCGACTACAGAGACCGCGTTTTTTTACAGTGTGTTCAGGGGACAGGCAGCTAGCGGATAGTGAGGAGATGTTTGCTGTATGTGACAAAAAAATTTTTGGCCTAAAAACGCGTGACATCACTTAGAGCACCTTTAAATATGTATTTTAGATTAATTGATTTCATAAACAAGAACAACATTTGTTAAAGGTTCATGGTAAGTTTTGCCAAAGAAAAAAATCTGTTGTCAGTTTAGCTAAAAGAAACATGTCATGACTAAATCATAATCTGATTCATTGTAAAATACAGCCATTTTAGAAATTTCTCATTTTAGAACACAGTTTTTGGAATTTTGTATGTTTCATAAGCTCATTATTTTAGAATTTCAAAACTGTATAGTTTTTTATTTAGTTTTGGTGTTGTTCCAGCCTCAATTTAAGCAAACATTTCTTGGCATTTTCATTGAAATCATAAACAAAACCAGCATAAATATTATTTTACTAGTCTTTAAATTATTGTTATGATTATAAAATAATTATACATTATTTTTTATAATTATAAAGGTTTAGAGCCAACAGTCCTTCTGAATCAAGATCCATCATTCACAGAGATCTACTCCGATTTCACTTTGTTACATTATTATAATTGTGTTTATCTGTGCAGAGCCGCCTCAACCAAAACTGTCAATAGAGTCTGAATGGAAAACATTTTACCCAAGTGAAAAAGTGACTCTGAAGTGTTCACTTGATGGAGGTTCAAATGAATGGAGCTATGAATGGTTTCAAAACAGAACCCGGCTTTCAGTTAATGAGGACATTTCCTTTTTTGGAAACACACTCTCAATCAGCTCAGCAAAAGCGAGTCATTCAGGAGAGTATAGCTGCAAAGCAAAGAGAGGAGACTTCTCAGTCAACAGTGGGATTCTACAAGTGCGAGTTCAAGGTGAGTCCATAATTTACCTCTTTACAGTGATTTCTATTGTGGAATATTTTTCCCATTGTGCATTCATTGACTTTACAATGCCTTAGTAAAGTTCCCAGGAAATGTACAGACTGATTAAATGTAGGTCCACTTTGGAAGCATCCGCCAAATGTGTAAATGTAAATAAAATGACAGAGTCAAGAGAGTTAAATATGTATTTTAGATTAATTGATTGTACAGGTCCTTCTCAAAAAATTAGCATATTGTGATAAAGTTCATTATTTTCCATAATGTAATGATAAAAATAAAATGTTCATATATTTTAGATTCATTGCACACCAACTGAAATATTTCAGGTCTTTTATTGTTTTAATACTGATGATTTTGGCATACAGCTCATGAAAACCCAAAATTCCTATCTCAAAAAATTAGCATATCATGAAAAGGTTCTCTAAACGAGCTATTAACCTAATCATCTGAATCAACTAATTAACTCTAAACACCTGCAAAAGATTCCTGAGGCTTTTAAAAACTCCCAGCCTGGTTCATTACTCAAAACCGCAATCATGGGTAAGACTGCCGACCTGACTGCTGTCCAGAAGGCCATCATTGACACCCTCAAGCGAGAGGGTAAGACACAGAAAGAAATTTCTGAACGAATAGGCTGTTCCCAGAGTGCTGTATCAAGGCACCTCAGTGGGAAGTCTGTGGGAAGGAAAAAGTGTGGCAAAAAACGCTGCACAACGAGAAGAGGTGACCGGACCCTGAGGAAGATTGTGGAGAAGGACCGATTCCAGACCTTGGGGGACCTGCGGAAGCAGTGGACTGAGTCTGGAGTAGAAACATCCAGAGCCACCGTGCACAGGCGTGTGCAGGAAATGGGCTACAGGTGCCGCATTCCCCAGGTCAAGCCACTTTTGAACCAGAAACAGCGGCAGAAGCGCCTGACCTGGGCTACAGAGAAGCAGCACTGGACTGTTGCTCAGTGGTCCAAAGTCATTCGGAAATCAAGGTGCCAGAGTCTGGAGGAAGACTGGGGAGAAGGAAATGCCAAAATGCCTGAAGTCCAGTGTCAAGTTCCCACAGTCAGTG
Source organism: Anabarilius grahami (assembly GCA_003731715.1). Taxonomy (NCBI): domain Eukaryota; kingdom Metazoa; phylum Chordata; class Actinopteri; order Cypriniformes; family Xenocyprididae; genus Anabarilius; species Anabarilius grahami. Next base: position 247,837 of record RJVU01071825.1, read on the forward strand.
ATGGTCTGGGGTGCCATGTCAGCTGCTGGTGTTGGTCCACTGTGTTTTATCAAGGGCAGGGTCAATGCAGCTAGCTATCAGGAGATTTTGGAGCACTTCATGCTTCCATCTGCTGAAAAGCTTTATGGAGATGAAGATTTCGTTTTTCAGCACGACCTGGCACCTGCTCACAGTGCCAAAACCACTGGTAAATGGTTTACTGACCATGGTATTACTGTGCTCAATTGGCCTGCCAACTCTCCTGACCTGAACCCCATAGAGAATCTGTGGGATATTGTGAAGAGAAAGTTGAGAGACGCAAGACCCAACACTCTGGATGAGCTTAAGGCCGCTATCGAAGCATCCTGGGCCTCCATAACACCTCAGCAGTGCCACAGGCTGATTGCCTCCATGCCACGCCGCATTGAAGCAGTCATTTCTGCAAAAGGATTCCCGACCAAGTATTGAGTGCATAACTGAACATAATTATTTGAAGGTTGACTTTTTTTGTATTAAAAACACTTTTCTTTTATTGGTCGGATGAAATATGCTAATTTTTTGAGATAGGAATTTTGGGTTTTCATGAGCTGTATGCCAAAATCATCAGTATTAAAACAATAAAAGACCTGAAATATTTCAGTTGGTGTGCAATGAATCTAAAATATATGAAAGTTTAATTTTTATCATTACATTATGGAAAATAATGAACTTTATCACAATATGCTAATTTTTTGAGAAGGACCTGTATAAACAAGAAACAGTTAAGCTAAACATAACAAAATTAACTTTGACACGCATTAGACTTTGTACTAGTATCAGGCTCTGTGTGAACACATCCACCTTAAAGATTGGTTCATTTTCCTCTCTCCCTTTAGATCTGCCTGAAGCACGAGTCCAGTCAGAATGGACAGAAGCATTTCCTGGTGAAAAAGTGTCTTTGCAGTGTGTGATTCCTGTATCTGAAAACTGGATCTATAAGTGGTTCAAGGGCTCAGAAAATGTTGTCTCCAGTGATGAAAGAAGCATAAAAGACAACACTCTCACTCTCTCAGTGAAGTCTAGTCATGAAGGAGAGTATGCGTGTCAAGCTGAGCTGAAGGGCAGGACGGTGACAACCGCAAAAAGCAAAACACATTCGTTAACAGTTCATGGTAAGTTCTCACAGAAGAATCTATTACCAGTTTACATAAAAACAGCATGTCATGACTAAAACACAAACACAGCTCTTTATTTTTGCATAATTCTCAACCTCATACTTATTATATGTCAACATTGTATATCTTGTAATTATTTAATACTGAGTTTTGGTTCTGTTTTTTACCAGCCTCATTTTAGGCAAAATTTCCAAGGGGCTTCCATTGAAATTATAATAAATGTTTTTTTAGTCTTTAAATTATTTTATAATTATAAAGGATGATTACAAGATATAATATACATTATATTGTATATATAAAAACAATTATAATTTTTTTTTATAAATAAATTATTATTACGATCTTTTTTTACCACTCTAAAGGATCAAAGCCAACAGTCGTTCTGAAGCAAGATCCATCATACCCAGAGATCTACACTGGGGAACAAGTCAAACTCATTTGTAGCATTGAAGAGAAGACATCAAAATGGCAATATCAGTGGCAAAAACGTTCAGTGCTAGTAAACAATATCACTTACACTGTCCCAAGTGCTACACTCGATCAAAAAGGGGAATACAATTGCACCATAACAAGGAGAGAGATGACATACACAGAGTCCACAAAATTGAATATAAGAGGTAAGCTTAATCTGTTTTATACATACACATAGATACATTGTATGCATAATACAATGTCAAAACATAATTCTCTTACATTAATATTGTGTTTATCTGTCCAGAACCACCTCAACCAAAACTGTCAATAGAGTCTGAATGGAAAACATTTTACACAACTGAAAAAGTGACAATGAAGTGTTCAATCGATGGTGGTCCGAACGAATGGGGCTATGAATGGTTTAGAAACGGAGCTCTGATTTCAGTTGACAAGGACATTTCCTTTTCTGGAGACACACTCTCAATCAGCTCAGCAAAAGCAATTCATTCAAGAAATTATGCCTGCAGAGGAAAACATCTGAAGAGAAAACCAGTGACTACAGGACAAGCAGAATCTTTGCAACTTGATATTTATGGTAAAACTACATATGAATATGTGATATTCTATTATTTATATATGTGAAAGAAAGAAAGAAAGAAAGAAAGAAAGAAAGAAAGAAAGAAAGAATGATTGGCACACAAAAAAGTTCAGTGAAGAAGCTGTTTATATTTTAAGATATTTTTCATTTGCATTGACCTGTATCAATGTACAGTGGTTCATGTCAGCAGTTTCCTGCCTACTCTTGACAACAGGTTTCAGCAGTCAGACACTATTAGCAGCATCCAAATTTGTCAATAGCATCTCAAAGGAAATTTTTTTTTTTTTTTACCCAAGTGAAAAAGTGACTCTGAAGTGTTCAGTTGATGGCGATTCTAATAAAAGAGGCTATAAATGGTTTAAAAATGAAACTTCTCAACGATAAGGACATTTACATTTCTAAAAAAAAAACAAAAAAACATCTCTGTAAAAAGTGAATTGGGATTGTATACTTGAAGAGAAAAACATGGAAATGGAAATGAAAATGTGAAAGTCATTTCAGACATTAACAAAATAGTTCACAGTCAGGAGCCTTAAATATGTCAATGGTGATTTTGTTCTGCTTTCTGTTCACTTAAACAATTATTTAGGTCTATGGATTACAGTTTTAACACAAACTAACAAACTCAAAGTGATGCATATTTGTCAGTCATACATAAATGAAACAAGTAAGAATGAGATTTTTGCAACATGATTCATGTTTTGAGTGTAGGATTGGTTAAGCTTCTTTACTGTTGCAACTTTGTATTTGAGAGTGGAAAGTGATTTTCAGTGGGAAATTCAGTTCATAGTCTCAGATTTCCTAGAATAACAAACATACTCAAAGTTATTATTTGAAGGTGGTCCATTATTTATTGTTTACCCTTCTTCTTCTTTTATTTATTTATTTTACTTCTGTTGCTCCTAGTTGACACACCAAAACCACATATCAGGAAAGATCAGTGGTTTGAGTTCTTCTACACTGAGGAAGAAGTCCATCTTGGTTGTACCATGCCTGGTGATGGATGGGAATTCCACTGGTATAAAAATCCAAAACCCTTTATAGCAAAACCCAATCACACCATCAAATCAGCGTCTCTCTCTGACGCTGGTGTCTATCAATGCAAAGCAAAGAGAGGAGACTTCTCAGTGGACAGTGAGACTCTACAAGTGCAAATTAAAGGTAAGTTAGTCTCTTGAGCCCATATAAACTGCCTCTTATGGTCATTTATTTTACAAAATATAACCCATGCAAAGCACTCAATGAAATGAAAATATGAAGTTAATAGTTGTAATAATAATAATAAAAACATGAAAATCATATCAGCATTTACTCACCCATTCCTGTTAAACTTTCTCTCTCTTGTGGAACACAAAAAAAGATATTTTGAAGAATGTACTTATTTTTGTCCATACTATGAAAGTCAATGTGGACCATTGTTGTTTTGGACCCCACTGGCTTTCAAAATATCTTCTTTTATGTTCAATGGAAGAAATACAGGACATGAGGTGAGTAAATGATGGGAGAATCTTCATTTATGGGTGGACTATCACTTTAAGTGTAGTTTATTGCATGATATGCTTTGAACATACATGGTTTAAATCGATTTTAACAAGTAAGTGCATTTTATATAGTTACCCAAAGTAGTAAAAGTAAAAGCACTGATGCTTATTGATTAGAAGTAATTAGAAGGCTCTTTATGAAATACATTTTATAACAAATTATTTATAAAAAAACCTTTTGTTTTGTTGTAAGTGCGTCCACCTGCAGTTCTGAGTCTGGAGACTGAATTGAGCGACATCATGTCTGGGAATATCCTGACCCTCAGGTGTAATGTCTCAGACGGCAGACAGTGGAGCTACGCCTGGTTCGAGAACGGACAGAAGCTCAATGGGTCGTCACATATGTTCAAAGTGACAGCAACTGAAGAAACTATTAAAAGTGAATTCAAGTGCAAGGGAATAAGGACAGAGAGACCACTGTACTCCGCTCTGAGTGAGGGCTTCACGGCCAATAATATTAGTGAGTAATGTGAATAATTGTTGTTAAACTTCTTTCATACAGTGTAGAGATGTGAATGATTTGTGGATTATAAGTCAAGTTATAGTCAAGATTTTCAAGATCAAACATGTAGATTAAAAAACGAGAGGGAAAACAATTACATATATGTTACATTTCTACATAAATGTTTGAAGGGAATTTTAATTTAACTTGATTAACTTTATCATTTCCCTCATTATTACAGTATTAAAAAGAAAAATCCTGCTGGCCATCTCAGGATGTCTCGTCTGCTGTATTATAATCCTGATCATTGGATGCCTTGTTCTAAGATTCACCCATAAACCAGGTACAAACAGATAACAATTTATATACTTCTAAAATGAATTGTCTTAATTGATACTGGTCTCTTCATTAAAAAAACAAGCAGTGTCTGTTATACCAAGCACCAACAACCAGCCTTGTGTCACCCATTGCTCAGACATTCTACAAATACTGTAGTACCGCTTCTATTTATACTTTCTTTGAATAGTATCTGTCAATGGTTCCAGTGTAAACAGGTTTCCATTTGTTGATATTTAATGCTGGTGTAAACAGTTGCTATTAAACATGTAAGCCTTTGAGGTGGATTCAGCCACTTTGAGTTGTTGTCATACACTACCATTCAGAAGTTTGGGTTTGGCAAGATTTTTATAGTTTTTTAAAAGAAGTCTCTTATGCTCACCAAGACTGCATTTATTTAATCAAGAATATACTAAAAACAGTAACATTTAGCTTCTGTGTTTTTAATTATATTAGTAACATTTTACATTTAGTTACTTATTACAAAAGTTTTGTTTCTTATCATTATGTTTAGGGAAAAAAGAAACAGTACAAGAGGACTTGTTTTTCTCAATGGCAGACTCCAAGAACCGTAAGTTTTCTGACCTTGTGTGGAATTTTTTTTGGTCCCTTTGAGGAAAACAGCTTATAAATTATATTAAGTGATGTTTTTTGAAAATGTAAAAATGCAGAAAGTTTTCTGTGATGGGTAGTGTTAGGGTTAGGGGATAGAATACAGTTTGTACAGTATAAAAATTATTATGTCTATGGATAGTTCCCACAAAACATGAAAACCCAGTGTGTGTGTGTTCATGTTTTTGTGACATATCAGGACACAAATTTGTATAATGACATGGGTATGACATAGGTATTACAAGGAGAGGGTGACTTATGAGGACATTACCCCATGTCCCCATTTTTCAAATGGCTTTTAAATCACACAGAATTAGTTTTTTTTTGAGAAAGTAAAAATACAGTTTGTACAGTATAAAAACCATTACACCTATGGAATGTCCCCACAATTCACAAAAACAAACCTGTGTGTGTGTGTGTGTGTGTGTGTGTGTGTGTGTGTGTGTGAAATGCATCCACATTTATATTTATATGAGTCTTTAATTACTCTGCAGAAACTGTTTCACCCCTGGAGGAGTACATGGACAACAGTCCCATAGAGATGGAAGGTATAATGTGCCTTTTATTGTGTTTGGCTCACATTACAATTAAAAACACATTTATGTACTCATTTACTTTAACAAATGGTACTATTTCATATCACATCTTATACTTTGAGTTAATATTATATGAAAAACTATTAGTGACTCAACAAGTAAAGTTTTTTTTAACTCAAATAAATCACCACACTCTCTAATATCATTCAGAATGTGAGGAAAAAGAAGAACTGCTCACTGATCATGTTTCAGCCGTTGATGAAGATGATGTGATTAAAGGTAAGAACTAACAAATGTATATCTACAAATGTCTAACATATCATAATATTTGTAACAAATCAGTATTTCATTTTCAGTAAACTCTAAAATGTAATTCAGGGGACCTTAAAAACGTAAAATTTCTAATTTATTGAGTTAATTAAATATTTTAAGTTATGTTGACATAATAATTTGTATCATTACATTAACTTAATATTGTGTGTAATTTAAACTCAAATTTTGCCGCTACTCAAGTAGTTGGAGCGAATTAATTTTGAGTAATCAACAAATTTGTGTTTGTATTACAAATTATTAAGGTCCTCTACATAACTTTCTCAAAATAAATTTATTCAAAGTTGTCATAACTCAAAAAGAATGATGCAAACTGTTGCATTAGTTGTTGAGTCAACACATTTTTTTAAAGTGTACATTACACTCTTAACAATAACGGTTCCAAAAGGTTTTTTTTTTTTTCAGTAATGAAGAATCAAATAACTTTCAGTGATTATTTCTTAAAAGAGACATTTTTCTTAGTGTATTTTTTTTATTATTATTATTACTATTATTATTATTAATATACTAAACTAAGTTCTTTTTCACTATAAAGAACCTTTAGTGCACTGAAAAGGTTCCACTGGTGTTAAAAGTTCTTCATGAAACAATCAGTGCCAATAAAGAACATTATGTCAATACTGACGTATATGGGTCCCTATGGAAAATGCCACAACCACTGAACTGTGTTATGAGTGCGTGTAAGATGTAGTGTGCCCTTTTGGCAACTTCCCTTACACAGTCGTAACCTACCCAGCACCCCACGTGAGCCCTAGGAAAATTAGTCTTCCATACGAATGGGATGGAAGGGACAGGGCTTACCCTGGGGATGGTCGTAGCTGCTGTATCTCTTATCAGGATATTTCACGAGAAAGAATGCTTCGGTTCTCAATTCCCATATTGCTCTGCACAGGGGAGAGCTTGCTTTTTTTCCAGTTGACCAGAAGCCTCAGATGGCTGAGGTGCCTGAGCACCAAGTCCCTGTGTTCATATAACAGATCTCGAGAGTGAGCTAAAATGAGCTAGTCTTTAAGACTAAATGTCCACCTCCCTGAGCGGGGTAAGGGCAGCTTCCACGACTTTAATAAAGATGCAGGGAGACAGGGACAGCCCAAAGGGGAGGACCTTGTATTGATATTCTCGACCCTCGAAAGCAAAGCGTAGGAATGGTCTGTGTCGAGGTAAAATTGATGGCCACAAACCAATCCTGGGGGCGAACGCACGTGAGGATGCATTTCTGCATGAGCATCTTGAATGGGAGCATGTGAAGTGCCTAATTCAAGACACGCAGATCCAATATTGGCCGTGACCCACTGCTTTTCTTGAGTACGATGAAGTATGGGCTGTAAAACCTTGACTTCATCTTGGCTAGAAGGACAGACTCTACTGTGACCTTCGCCAGCAGGACCGCAATCTCTGCATGCAGGACAGGGACGTCTTTGTTTGCCACAGAGGACAACAGGACACTGCTGAATCTGGTGGGAATTTGGTCCGAATGAGCCAGCAGGATGGGCTGGGAAGTGATCGCTGTACACAACTACTCTGCTCCGAAGCAAAGTATAAATGAATGAGCCTTATATACCTGTATAATTTGGGTAGGAGTGGCTTGGCATGCAAATCTCATGGGCCAATATCCATTGATTCATTTAGTTACCACTCGAAGATGATTGGGCTCCCAGGCGAGACCCCAATATGTCAGTATCAACGTAACATTCAAACATGACTGACTTAATAAGAACATTTATTTTTAAGAGTGTATATAAAATACAGGAGTATACCGTAATAATGTTTCTAAGCAATAATTACACAATCTCAGAATTCAGTTCTCACAAATGACTCTCACATTTTTCACTTGAAGATGAAGACTCACCAGTGGCAGAAGCTAATGGCCTGACATCATTTAAAGGTAGTGAAATCTCACAATTTTAAAGGTGTTTTGTACTTTTTATAAACTGGTCTTAAAAGTCTTACCTCTTGGTGTTAAAAAGTGTTTCACACTAAGGGTGTCTCAATCAGCTCCCTAGTTCATAGTCAGGGTACTGATCAGGGAGTCGGACATTTTAAGGGCTGTCTCAATCGCAGAATCCTTCCAGGGCACTGAAACGTTTGGACCAGGAAGCATCGATGCTCACTATGCTCCCTTAATGGACGTTCTGAAGCACAAACTTTAAATCACGTAAGCCAACTCACTACACATAATGATGCGCAATAGATGTTTTTTTAAAATACAAACCATTAGATTATTAGGCTATATTTCAGCATAAACACAGGTAATTAACATAATCTAGCAAACATTTATAATTTATTTATGAAATGTTGCACGTATATTGTATGTAACAAGCAAAGTATTTTTCATAATGTACTTTAAATGACATTACAAGTAATGTCAGAAAGAAATCAGCTCTGCTTTTGTTTATAAATACCAGTAGTGATGTTGTACAACGAGGACGTTGTCACGTCGCCGGAAATAGTCATAAGTGCAATGTGTAGTGAGCCAGCGTCCTTTTCTGTCCTTGCTAGTGCCCGAATTCGTGTACATGATATACTGATTCACGAGCTCAGGAGCTAGGGAGCTGATTGAGATGCACCCTAAGCCTGAGTTAAAATCTTTTACCTGAGTCATAAACTGCCTCAAAGCTTTATTAAATATTCATGCACTTTGTACAGTCATAAAAAATAGTAACTTCATAAATAACAATCACTGTTATTATCCCTGTAAATATGTAAATAAAAAGTCCCATCCAGGGTTTAAAAATGTACAGAGTGAAATCTTGAAACCTGCGATTAACCATTTCACACTCTAGATTAACAAGTATGATTAAGTATGATAAACCCATAAAAAACAGATTTTTAACTTATTGTCATGTTTCTGCCTCTCCAGGACTCTGAACCATTATGTCAGCAATCAACATCATGAAGGAGTTTCTATATTTGCACTGAGGCAGCTAAATTACATGCTTGTATTAAAAAAGATTGCATTAGCACGGCACTTTGTCTAGTAGCAGCTGCACTTTTGTATACTTTTAAAGGCTGGAAACCAGCTTGTTTGCAGCGTGAGAAAATGTAGAATTGAACTGCAGTGTTGTGGAGACAGCATACTGCCTTAAATGAAGACAGCGATTGTAGAGGGAGATGAATAAGGAACAGAAAGCAATTATAATTATCAAAAGTAATCAAAGTTATATCTGTTATATCTGTCTACCTGCTGTTTGTTTTGTTTTGTTTTTTGTTTTGTTTTTTTGGGGGGGGGGGGGGNNTTGTAAATACAACTATTAACATGACATCATAGAAACAAATTATTGTAATACATCTACTGGAAAATGTTATTGTTGTAATTTAATTGCATATTGAAGAAAATATATTTTTTTTTCTACTGTTTGAGTGCCACCTTCTTAAAGTGCCCCTATTGTGGATTTTTAAAAATTACCTTTCCTGTAGTAGCTCTAAGTGAATGAAAACATCCTGCAAAGTTTTAACAATATTGTCTAAAAATGTGTTGATTAATGCATCTTGTCTGTCTAATTACTTGGAGAAATGATCAAGGATGGAGCATGACTTTTGTTCACAAAGTTTAATGCATTATCAGCTATTCACGTTTTTGCTCGGCTAACGCGGGAGTTTACAGCATACAAAACAAACTGTTTTTTCCTCTGCGTTTTCAGTATTACAGCAGAGTGGAGCTCTATCTGTATTGTAATAGGATGTTAAGATGCTAGTCTGCACTAACTAGTTGAAGTATTCTCTATGTAAACCGTAAACACCCATTGTAATGTCAAACAATGATATAGCCATTTTTCTTTGTTAATAGTTATGACGAAAAAGTCTGTGTTAGAGATTTTCAGCTTTGCTTGGCATTCTGATACATTTCGCACAGGTGCACCTACATAAAGTATAACAATGCCTTGCTATCACGTCTTATAAATAAATAACTAAGGTGACACTTACCATATAAGAAACGTCTACTCCAGTCATGAACTTCAGATGTTTCATCAGGCTCGAATTGATACGGTAAAATCAATGCTATCTTTTCCATCCATACATTGTATACAATGTCTTACAAACTGATAGCTGTCATTCAGTAATGGCAATGGTCATGCGGTGCACACAGTAGACCAATCACAAAGGATTGGGCTAACTGACCAATCAGAGCAGTGTAGGCTTACGGAGAGGAGGGATTTAGAGAGACTGATTCATTAAACTGCTTCAAACGAATCGTTTACCAATCTTTGGTGAACTGAGGTAAAATTAAATGTATATTATGAGAAATCAAAAGTGTTTTTTGACCTTGCATGCATGTAAACCTTAAAAAAATAATAGGGGCACTTTTAAAATATGTAGTTTACACATATTTTATTTTTCAGATATTGTTTTTGTGTGTGTTTGTGTATTCTGTTTTTAGTGTGTTGTTCTGGATTATTTACATTCAAATAAACATGTAAGACATACACAAAGTCAGACTTTCACTTGATCATCCAATCAACTGGTTTTGAAAAGCCAAATACCCTCATTTTATGTGTTCTGAAGTCAAACTTATGAGAATTGTTAAAATACTACCCAAATGCCTTTACAGTCTACTTGATTACAACGTCATGCAGTAAAATAAATAATAATAATAATAATAGAAACAAACATTTGTTTTGAATTCTAATTAACTCTCAGGTTATCTATCTATCTTGAAGAAATTATGGCACAAGCATTTTTCTAAATAGTTTGATCCATTTAATTTACACAAAACTAACTTAAATATACACTGTTACTTTTTTTCTGTTCAAAATGAACAAAATTCAAATAAGTCAATACATCATCAATCTTTTTGTCTTACCCTGATTAATTGTGATATGCCTATATTATGAGTGTTTATATTTTAGACCTAGAGGGATGGTTTTCGTGGGAAATTGCGTTCATACGTCACTCACCTGTACATGTTTCGTTATATCCGTAAATATAGAAGAAAAGTTGCTCCGGCTTTTATGCATATGGTGTGTAAGTTAGTTGTGAAACTCAGCAAGCGAGAAAGGTTAATATAGAGCAGTCAAATCTCCAACCTCCAGGGAATCACATGTTTAAGGATTAAAAACAAAAACGGTGAACAGAGGAGAGTCTGCTGGCAAAAAAAAGAATGCAACAGAGCTCATAATAAAAGGAGAATCAAGATTTGCTTAGCTTTTCGGAGATGGTGAGGCCTATTTGAAATATTGTAGGGCATTTTTATTAAATTCATTTATTTAACAGATAAATTGCTATATGTAGCTCTCTAACAGAATTCATTGTAAAGCATTATTTGTGAAGGGTCAGTTAATAAGGTGTTTTAACACAGATGTGTGTCCACAGTGTGTGTAAACAACCAGCCTATAAATGGCAAAAATCCAACCAATCCCCATTTATCATTTTCAGTCTCTCAGAACACACTGTTTGATATTTCGCCCTACTCCTACGTAAGAGTAGGTAACATGGTCCAAAAGGGTTGTACCTAGTTACCTAGTAACATGGTTGTGATACAGTTCGTATATATGGGAAGGAAGAGGACAAGGGTCGGCTTTGACTGCTGACTGAGTTTTATTTTCACAAGAAAAAAACCAAACAAAAGACGGTGCAACGCACATTCAATAATTCCACATCAAAGGACGGGCTTCACTCCAGTAGATCCGATGAGATCACGTTCAGCAGGCTCAGTCAGCAGTCCCTCTCTCTCTCCCACGCTCCTGCTTCTCCTGGCGTTTTATCCTGTCTCCACGCCAATTACTGGAAGGAGAAACAGGTGTTCGTGATTTGCATTCAACCCGCTCACTCACCACGCGTCTCCTGACGCTCTCTCCCGTTGCAGACTCCGCTAAACCACGCCCCCCTCGCCACAATGGTCCAAAAGGGTTGTACCTAGTCTCTTAATGAGTCATGGGTGTGTTTTGGCCGTAAAAGCCAGGTGCACTTTTACCATGATGGATTGCTATTTACATGGTGGAATATAGAAACCCTCAACCAGACGAGTAATTTTAAATACATGTGTGTATTGCCACGATTGGTCAAATAATTAGCCAATTTCACTTGTCATTACTGCAAATAGGTAATTCTGATACATGCAATGACTATCCAGTATGACATGTAGGCATTTTTATCTTTATTATTAACTTAAGCATACTGTATTAACACGCCCTTTAAATAACAAAACAATAAAAATAAATGCATTTAAAAAAATAAAAAAAAATAAATACTGCATCATTGACTTTAGACCAGGGTTTTTTTTGGTCAATAGTGTAGTCGTTTTCAGTTGCCTCAAAACAGCAACACGCCAACAATGCGCCTGAACACACCTTGTTTTCAGACCAGCACGCCCATGGGTGAACAGATGGGTGCGAGTACATTTGCTATTTAAACAACGTGGGCGCTGGACATGAAAATGATAACTGTGTTGGGCTGAAACTAGTAAAAAGGTCGGACGTTGGGCATCGCATTGCGCTGGGTGTATGATAGGGCCCTTTAAGTTGTTCACTTGCAAATTTAACCAATGAACAATATTTCCTGTAATAAAATAATGAGTAAAACACAGAAATCATTAATACAAACAGTTGAAAAAAAATTCACTTTTTTAAAATGTTACATACTAGTAAAACACTGCAACAATATTTTTTAAAGTATAATTCCAAACTGATATAAGAAATACCATGTGTGGCTGAGGAGATATAGATTTTAACAAATCAAAATGACCATTCATGACCTCTAATGCAAACATTAGCCATTAAAGACATAAATAATAATAACTAATTGATAGCAAACAAGTGTCTCTGATTTATTAATGATCAAATATAAAATAGTTTCAGTGTATAATGGATTATGAGCATGCACATTGAAAAAGCAAGTGCATAAGTAATTATGAAAAGTAATATAAATGTAACTGTAACTGAAGAGTTAATTTGCAAAACCCAATAAACTGCACTTTTCTGTCACCTTCAGGTCAGGTGACAAGGCTGCTAATCACTTCAAAAAGACGCGCTAGCTGAGGGGAGTTTCGTCAAAACTGACTAAAAGGCCACGTTCACACAGCAGCAGAATATGTTTGCCAGTCCTGTATTTGAGTCCAGTGTTGTGCAAGTTACTTCCAAATTGTAATACATTATAGATTACTTGTTACTGTTATTTAAAAGTAATCATTTACCTTAAAATATTACTGTCTTAGAATTGTAATGCATTACATTACTCCTGTATTACTTTTGAGTTACTTTCACCAAAATAACTAGAAGTAGAACTTAACATTCTAAAATGACAAAATGTACTGCAGAGCATTTTACATCCAGTAGAGGGCGATATGATGTAGCATAATGACTGTGGGCTATCCAGGCTACTTACAATATAGCTTATAATTGGCAAAGTGAAGGCTCAAGACAATGCAAGAAAGGATGACAGACAGAATCACAAACTATCCAAGTCTGTTAAAAGTATGGTAGAGGTATAAAGTGATTATCTGACAAACTCGAAGTAATGCGCATAAGTCCATCTCGCGAATGTACGGTCTTCTTGTGCCATCTTCACCCATTAGCCGCTTTTCCACTGGCCAGCGCGAGCACAGAGGCCGAAATCATGCCACGTTTCCACTGTCGGGCCTCCTGTAAAACTCGCCCTTAACACGCCTTCACTGGACTACGTCACACAATACAAAGTTACACCAGCGAGAGGGAAATGAATGAAATAAATCACTAAACAAATATATCAGAAGCTGTCATTTAGTCTTATTTACAAACTTGGACACCACACGCGCAATTGACTGACCACGAACAGGTAATAGAACTTACTTGCGGCATTTTTCATTCGTTAAAGTCCACTTTCTAATAAACATTTCCTGATAATTTACTCACCCTCATGTCATCCAAGATGTCCATGTCCTTATAGTGGACTTCAATTGGCCCCAAACAGTTGAAGGTCAAAATTAGTTTCAGTGCAGCTTCAAGGGGCTTTATCTATCGAAACAATTGGTCGTATTCTTCAAAAAGCTTACGCTGAATGTCCTACACCTTCCATATTCAATTTACGGAACGAACGCGGCGCCAGTTCTGTTTTTTCCATAAGTTTAATAGAGAAGGTGTAGGACATTCAGCGTAAGCTTTTTGAAGAATACGGAATCGCTGTCTGGTGGAAGCACTTGTGATGCGATCATTTGTGTCTATAAAGCATATACATTTTCTTTTTTTAAAGAAAATGACTGATAATTTCGCTAGATTAAGACCCTTATTCTTTGTCTGGTATTGTTTAAAGCACTTTGAAGCTGCACTGAAACTGTAATTTGGACCTTCAACCGTTTGGGGCCAATTGAAATCCAATATAAGGAGAATCCTGGAATATTTTCATCAAAAACCTTAATTTATTTTCGACTGAAGAAAGAAGGACATGGATATCTTGGATGACATGGGAGTGAGTTAATTATCAGGAAATTTTTATTAGAAAGTGGACTAATCCTTTAATGCAGGGGTCGGCAATTAAGTTTGGCATCGGGCAAAAAAATAATAATTCGCCACAAGATGGCGAGCCATAACATAGTCAAAAGACACTTGAATAAGCCCATTAATGGCATGTTTGAGTCATGCTCTTGACGAACTATGTTTTATTTCCTCTTTCCATATTGTGAATAATAAATGTGTATCATTTTAATTTGCTCGTTAAACAATGGAGCTTAACTTATTGTAAAAATTATTCCTTGGCAACCTCACCTACTAAACTGCATGTTTTAAAATTGTTTGCATGCTGGACGTACACTGTTACGTCATGTTCATAGTGATGTTAACATTTAAGCTCTGGTGAGAGAAAATGGCACTATCAAAGAGTCTAAAGAGGAAAGTTGACAACAAAAATAGGGCATAAAAAGAAGAATGGAAAGACAACTATGCGTTCATCCTACCTGGTTTTGTGAATGCAAAGCCGGTGTGTCTGCAACGAAGTTGTCGCTGTTTGCAAAGAATATAATATTAAGGGCCACGGGAGCGCCAGTGCTTTGGGAAGGAGGAGAAAGAGGCGCGGGCGCGCTTTCCACTCGTTTTTAGACGCGACATGTGAAGGAGGAGAAAGAGGCGCGGGCGCGCTTTCCACTCGTTTTTAGACACGACATGTGAAGGAGGAGAAAGAGGCGCGGGCGCGCTTTCCACTCGTTTTTAGACGCGACATGTGAAGGAGGAGAAAGAGGCGCGGGCGCGCTTTCCACTCGTTTTTAGACGCGACATGTGAAGGAGGAGAAAGAGGCGCGGGCGCGCTTTCCACTCGTTTTTAGACGCGACATGTGAAGGAGGAGAAAGAGGCGCGGGCGCGCTTTCCACTCGTTTTTAGACGCGACATGTGAAGGAGGAGAAAGAGGCGCGGGCGCGCTTTCCACTCGTTTTTAGACGCGACATGTGAAGGAGGAGAAAGAGGCGCGGGCGCGCTTTCCACTCGTTTTTAGACGCGACATGTGAAGGAGGAGAAAGAGGCGCGGGCGCGCTTTCCACTCGTTTTTAGACGCGACATGTGAAGGAGGAGAAAGAGGCGCGGGCGCGCTTTCCACTCGTTTTTAGACGCGACATGTGAAGGAGGAGAAAGAGGCGCGGGCGCGCTTTCCACTCGTTTTTAGACGCGACATGTGAA
>RJVU01071825.1:265421-293625 GCA_003731715.1 Anabarilius grahami
GGATTTTCGTTCTTTTCATCTGGAGCATGGAGACGGGATAAAGCATCAGCTTTGACATTTTTGGAACCTGGACGATAGGATAAGGAGAAATTGAACCGTGAAAAGAACATCGCCCATCGAGCTTGGCGAGGGTTGAGTCTTTTGGTAGCTTTCAGGTACTCCAGGTTCTTGTGATCGGTGAGTACTTGGAAAGGATGGTTAGCACCCTCCAACCAATGCCTCCACTCTTCCAGGGCAAGCTTGACTGCCAGGAGCTCCCGGTCACCGATGTCGTAATTAACCTCCGCCGGGTTGAGCTTGCGGGAGAAGAAGGCGCATGGATGGAGTCTACTTGGTTTCCCCTGCTGCTGTGAAAGGACCGTTCCCACTCCGGTGGTGGAGGCGTCCACCTCCACGACGAAAGGTAGCTCTGGGTTTGGGTGGACGAGGAGGGGAGCGGTGGTGAAGGCTTTCTTGAGGGTCTCAAAGGCGTTGGTGGCAGGCTGGGACCAGGACAGAGACTTGGGCTGGTTGCGTAACAGGTTGGTGAGAGGACTGACAATGGTGCTATAATTCTTTATGAAGCGGCGATAGAAATTGGAGAATCCGAGAAAACGTTGGAGTTCTTTTATGGTGGTTGGAGTTGGCCAGGTCTGGATAGAAGACACCTTCCCCTCGTCCATCCGGATGCCACTGTGATCAATCACGTATCCCAGGAAATGGACAGAGGGCTGATGGAAGGAGCACTTCTCTGCTTTAAGGAATAGATGGAACTGCCGTAAGCGTCGGAGGACCTCCGCAACGTGGTGGCGATGTTCGGCCAGGCTCCGGGAGTAGATGAGAATGTCGTCTATGTACACCAGTACAAACTTGTGGAGGAACTCCCGGAGCACCTCGTGGATGAAATCCTGGAATACGGAGGGGGCGTTGACCAGGCCATACGGCATTACGAGATACTCGTAATGGCCGGTGGGCATGACGAAGGCGGTCTTCCACTCGTCCCCCTCGCGTATCCGGATGAGGTTATACGCGCTGCGGAGGTCCAGCTTGGTGAACACAGTGGCACAGATGCAGCTGTTGGTTAATGAAGTTTGAATGAATGAACTCGCAGTCTCTTGTGATGTCAAAAGTGATGGGACTTTTCAGTTCCCTTTCGAAAGGGAACTTCTACTCTGCGCTGAATGCACTTTGGGGAACGTCCACGTGACCCGGTGTCTCGAAACCTCATACCAAAAAACTCCAATCCTATTGGCCGGCGACAGTCATATGGCGCGACCCGGAAGTATAAAGGCGCGCCAACGGAAGCAGTCAGAATGCATCGTCTTTTCGGGACTGTATGTGTCAACCTCACTCTGTTTCTTTGTTTAAAGAAATTTGTTTCCAATCTGAAATGGCTGAGAAAGGTAAGAACTTTAGGAAGTATACTGATCCGTGTCCAAGGTTTCTGACACCGGATGATTCACACGTCCTATGTGTTCATTGTCTGGGAGAAGAACACGCACGGACAGTGCTTGAGGGCGCTGTCTGTGTCAACTGTGAGCGTTTTCCTTTGAGAACGCTCCATTCCCGCCTGGCCCTCTTCTCGGGAGAAGGGGCGTCAACATCTGTACCTGGTGGATCTGGTCCTGCTCGTGCTGAGGCTGAGCGGAGACTACATTCATGGGGTTCACAGATGGAGCTCGCCGCCGAATTTGAGAGGGGTGTAACCGTTTCTCAGACTCAGGCGGCGGCTGGCGAGGACGCGATCCTGGATGATGATGATGGTGTATCCCAAACATCGTCAGATCCAGGAACGAGTGTTCTTTTGGCTGCCAGCCCCCAAGAGCAGGTGATGGCAGTGGAGGAAGAAGCGAGTGGAGTAGCTTCTTTCTCCAGACCTCCCTGTCCAGCGTACGCGGAGTTACTGGAGGTTATGGAGCGTGCTGCTGGCAGACTGCAGCTGCCTTGGCAGCGTGAGAAGGAAGAGACTGCTCGCGGCAGGCTGGACGAGCGGTTTCTTTCCGGTCATAACCCTGTAACTCCGGTGAGCCTTCCATTCCTTCCGGATCTGCATGTAGAGATCGAGAAGGCATGGAAGAACCCGTTCTCGGCGAGGATCCATACATACCAGCGAAGTAATTTTGCTGATGTGGAGGGATTACGCCAGCATGGGTATGTGGCGATGCCGCCTATTGACGAGACGTTCGCAAACTATCTCGTCACTGGCAATGCACCGTCACTAAAAGCTCCGGTCCTGCCATCCAAACCCCTTAAGATGACATCACGTTTGAATGGCAAGGCGTACGCTGCAGCAGTTCAGGCTGGCGCAGCTTTGCACTCCATGGCGGTGTTGCAAGCATACCAGGCTGATCTGCTGAAGGATCTGGATCAGGGGCAGGGTTTGTCCCCTTATGCGGTAGATGAGTTGCGCCGCACCACAGATCTTGCTCTCCGGGCCACCAAGCAGACGGCCGCCTCGATCGGTAGATCTATGGCGGCCATGGTGGCCACGGAGAGACATCTGTGGTTGAACATGGCGGACATCGGTGAGAAAGAAAAGGGCTTTCTCCTCGATGCCCCAGTCTCGCCCTCTGAACTTTTTGGCGGTTCCGTTGAGACGGTTGTTGGGAAGTTCAGAGAGGCGAGGGCGCGCTCAGCAGCATATAAGAATTGCATACCGCTCAGATCCGATTCTGGGCCCAGACACCCAGGAGGCCCTGGACCGTCTCGAGCCGAGGCTCAGAAACAGGTCCAGCGATCCAGTGTCGCCGCTCGAGCGTCTCCTCCACCTCGGAGTAAGTCACAAAAGCGGCGGGATACGAGGAATAGAAGACCAGATCTGAGGGAGGTGATTGACAACCGGCGTCAGAACAAGCCCCGCAGGTAGTCAATCGCCTCTCTGGCGGGGGGGGCAAATTAAACATCAGCCCTCACCTCTATTCCTTGGCCTCCCCGGGGGACCTTATTTGAAGTAGTAACATGTTCAGATGACACCCTTGAACAGTCAGTTTGGACGGATGGGCCCATGATGAGTTTCTCTCTGACGGCCCGCCGTCTGGCTTGATAGTTAAGGGGTTAGTTTGGCAATGGAACCTGGATTATCCTCCCACTTCGGTCAGGAGGGAGTGTCGTGGGTCCAACTGCCACGGGAAAGGTAAGCAAGGCTCAGCCTTTTGTTACAGTTGACCTTGTCTTTCTGTTCCTAGAGATATTTTCCTGAACATGTAAAATTGTAGGGGTTTGATGGGCAAACTGTAGTCGTTGTGGAGTATAGATTGAGCAATGGGCCACAAAATGGCCATTGTTCAGTTCTGTCTGAGCTTCTCAGCTATTGTTTTAAGAGTATAGTTCGAGTTGCTCTCTCTGCTTCAGTTGCTATGATGTCGGCGGCTTTATTGGCCGCCTGACATCTTGTGCATGGCTTGGGTTGATAGCAAAATTACAGGTAAATATTTGCTGTTTTTGTGTACCCGTAGCTTAGTGGCTAGGTTAGAGCTAGGAAGTGTTATTTGAATAACGTTATTTCCTGGTTTTGGCCTCCTCCTGAGGGAGTTGTTGGCCGCATGCCCATTATCCCCTATGTATGTAGGCGCTTGGATGAGTGACAGATAGGTTGTAACTGTTTTTGACTTCCTATTCTGTTATCTCAGGTGGGTTAGGCCCTTATCATGTTGAGGCAGATAAGTTGTGTAGTTTGCTACTAGGCCCCACTTCAAGCTGGAACTTTGTCTATAATGGGAAGATCCTTTCCTCTAGGCCACTTGTTGTAAGATCAATCAAGTTGAGTAGACATTACTATAATTATTTAATGTCTGTCCTCTAGGCCTAGTGCAGATGTGAGTATCTGTCTGGAGTATGATTCCCTTTGTGAATGACATATATTAAAGCCCTTGGTGAAAAGTCGCTTTAAGTTCCATATCCTTGCCCTACATGTTTTTGTTTGTGAGCATAGTTTGCTGCCACAGGCTGGCACCTGTCTTATTATAGTTGGCGTGTTTCTAACCACTATGTAGGCGATGGTGACCTAATGCTCCCCATCAATGATTTTTGGTGTTCTGAGCGCTTCACCTGTTGGATTGCGTACTCAGGATAGCAGCACCACTTCCCGAGGGAAGTTGGTGTATGTTAGTTCCTGTCTTTCTTCCTTCAGCTAATCTTTTGTCTAGAATATAGGCCTGTATGTCACATAGCCTTTTCTAGTTAGCATTTGCTAGGTTAGCATGCTTGGTTTATTCTGTTTATGCTCACATTATGTACACTGCCACAGGCTGTGCCACATGTCTTGGAGCGTAGGCCCTATAGGCCTCCTTCAGATCATGTGATTACGCTGGCTCTACTAATCAGCCAGCCTTGGGCATTACCTGCTGGAATGTGTGTTAGTGGTTCTCCTAGTAGTCTTTGGATCACGTACTGTTGCCGCATGTGGCATGAATGAGTAGGTCCTCTTAGGCCTCCTTTCTGGACCCATGCTGGCGCAGTGGCTTTTAGTGTTCCAATTAGGCTGTTGCCTATGGTCTCTGATGTGGGAAGGCTCCGAGGAGCTTCCTTATCAGTTCACCTGTTGGCACAGTTTAGTATACCTTCCAGTTGCTCTGCCACCTGTTGATATAATCGTTGGCCCTGGTTAGGCCTTCTTTTTTGATTAACTGGTCTGGTTCAGCCTGCGAGAGTATATTTAGTGTATTTAACCATCTAGGAGCAAACTGTGCAAACAGTAACCTGTTCTGCGTCAGTAAAAGTTGTGAAACAAATCCCTTCTGAGGAAGTCTTGTTACATTGCTCTCGGTGGTTTAGATGATTGCCAGTCTGGCTGCGGCCTCCTGTTTCTGATTTGGTTGGCTCCGAGGGGCCTTCCATTTCAGCTGACTGATTGGCACAGTCTGGAGAACTGTTTACAGAAAGCAGAGCCATCTGTTGCTAAGATCGTTGGCCTTCTTTAGGCCTTCCTTTTTAGCCTTCTGATTGGCTAGCTGCGACCACCTTTAGAGCTTGGGCAAACAGCCCACGTCGGGTCTGGTTTGGGTGTTGTATTTTCTTCAGGGAAAACTAACACACTGCTCTTTGGTGGTCTAAAATTTTTGGCAGCCACCTGTTGATGCCACATGTACACTAAGTTAGGCCGCCTTCTCGGCCTCTGGCGTAACATTTGGAGTTCAGCTAGAGTGTTCCTCTCGCTGAGGAGTTAGCTTGGATGCTATTACTCTGAGTGGCTAGCCCCCCAGTAGACGGTAGTAAAACCTTACTGAGGTTTGGTTTCTTACTATTGTCTCAAGTGATAGTTGAGCTCCAGCCACCTAGAAATGAGGTGGATCTTTCAGGCTCCTAATAAAGGCCAATGGACTTATCCCATATGTTAAAGGTTCTTAGGCTCCTTTGGCCGCCTTTTTCTCAACATATGGTGTATGTTGATGTGCTCGATTGATCCGAGGATCTCTTCACACGCCGTTGGCCACGGGTCCGGACGGTACTTAACCTCCTTCGTGTCGGTTAGTATCCCTTCTGGTACCTAGGAACACTGCCATGAGCTGATGCCATGCATTTGTCAAGGTAACAGGCCTCTCTAGGCCTTCTTTGACGAAGTATTGGCGTATGTGGTACTCCTCTAGTTGGTAGAGTGAAAGGTGCTTTTACCGAGTACACTGCTCGTTGGCTCGTGTTGGGTAGTATGTGCAAACGGGCAAAGTGTTCTGTTTGCTTCAGAACAGAGCAAATGTTCGGGGTGGCTTCTCTGGGCCACCTTCTGGATATTCTGCTGGTTTATTCATCATGCTGTAGGCCCCTCTTTGGCCTCCATGAGTGTTTGCCCATTGCATGGTCTACTTGTTAGGCGAGCTTTGTACTTCCCTTTGGGTTGTGTACATAATAGCGCATAGCTCCCTAAGCTGATTATGGTGGTTGGCTCTGTCCAGGCCTCCCACTGGGTTTCAGCCTGTGGGCTGGTTTGTGCTTCCCTGAAGGATCAGGCTTTAGCGCACAGCCTCCTTAGTGCGTTAATCAGGCACTAAGTAGATCCTAGATGAGCGGAAATACACTCCCCTCGATATGAGGGTTCATGGCACTCAAGCCGAGTTCTGCTCTCCGGGATGCCCGTCCCTACGCACGAGTGGGGGTGCTCCTGCCGCTCTGCAGTCACTCCTACCCGCTCCCTCTAGTAGAGACTGCGTCTGGGGATTCTGTGTTTAGACAGGGTTGGCTTCACACCTAGCATGTCTTACGATAGGACCAGGTCAGCCTCCCTGGTGGCATTGAGGGTGACGTTGTCCCCTCTAGTGGCTGGGCGGGGTCCCTTCGGGGCTCCCTGCCCTCATTCCCTAGAAGAGACCACTCTGTCTGCGGAAGTGTGGATCTCAGAAGCTCTTAGCGGCCTTTTTAGGTCTTCCCGCCTCTGGAAGACCTTTCTTAGGTACAGCTTGGGCTAGATGGCCTTAGGGAATGCTGTCACTGACAGTCAGGTGTAACCCGAAGGGGGAGGTGCTACAGTTCCTCAAACTGTTTGAGCCTTTGTCTCAGCCATTCTAGTGTGGCATGCACTCCCCTAAGCATGGCGGCGTGGGTATATCGTTCCCCAAAGCGCATTTCAGCGCAGAGTAGAAGTTCCCTTTCGAAAGGGAACGTCTCAGGTTACGTATGTAACCATAGTTCCCTGAGAACAGGGAACGAGACTCTGCGCTTCCCTGCCATGCTTGGGGCTGCCTGCGGGACAGTCCCTCAAAGACGATAAATTCTGACTGCTTCCGTTGGCGCGCCTTTATACTTCCGGGTCGCGCCATATGACTGTTGCCGGCCAATAGGATTGGAGTTTTTTGGTATGAGGTTTCGAGACACCGGGTCACGTGGACGTTCCCCAAAGCGCATTCAGCGCAGAGTCTCGTTCCCTGTTCTCAGGGAACTATGGTTACATACGTAACCTGAGACGTTTTATGGACGTTGCCATCTTTAGTATTACGTTGGTCACTGTCTTTATGGTTACTAGTAAGAGAATACGGGCTTGACTCTGGCTGCAGGTTCATACATAAAAAGTGTTCCAGACGCTACTGTGAGTTGATGTGTGAACAGGGCATTTCGAGACTCAAACATGTAAGTAAATGTGGTTGTCAATCCCAAAAACTGACAGTGTGAATGTGGCCAAAGTGACTGAGGATTTATCTTTTTTTTTTATAATTTACATGCTGAAATCTTGTTTGTCCTTTTGTGTGTGTGTGTGTGTGTGTGTGTGTGCGCATGCATGCGTGTGTATGTGTGTGCCGATCTGTTAGTGTGTGTGTTTGCATTTGTCTGCACACGTGTATTTGAGTGCATTTAATATGCAATTACAAAGCAATTACTTGGTTTTGTTTAACTCTGAAACATGAAATGCCGGAGGCTGGAGGCTGAAACATGAAATGCCGGAGGCTGGAGGCTGAAAACGTACGTCGAACATGACCAACTGAATGGGAATCTCGCTAGAGAGGCCAATCTGCTTCGAGTGTAACTAAAACGAGCCAATGCACATTGGCATGCAATCATATGCAACAGCTGCTCGCCTCGCAGCACAGGTATTTAATGAGCAGCAGGTGCATTGCATCTTCAGCTTTTCACTTCGGAGCTGAACATACGTGTCTGTGTTCCTCCAAGCAAGTGTCTTCTGAGACGAGTCCAGCTCTTCAAACTTCTCTTTTTTTTCAGTGCAGGCAGACAGCATAACAGTGGGGTCGAGTCCTCTCTTTCTTTTGATTATTTTTCTTGTTTACTTTATTTGAGCAAAGCTGTTCCCAGCAGTAAAAGGCTGTTTTCATGGCCGGTAACGGTGCGCTTTTGAGCGCTGAATAGCTGTTTTCACAGCTGGTAAGAGCAGCATCTTCAAAGAGAGGAGAGCACACGACAGGCTGCACACAATTCCTGTCTGTGTTGCCGCGGCCGTTCCCCTGCGTGCTTCAGCACTGTTAACCCTCTGGAGTCTGAGGCTGTTTTGGGGCCCTGGAGAAGTTTTGACATGCCCTGACATTTGTGCTTTTTTCAGTTGTTCATAAACATATTAATGGAAAAAGTGTCATTACACTGTATTCAGCACAAACTAGGCTACCATAATATGTGAGCAACATGAATATACATGTTTGTATTTTTGAAGGAATACATTTTATGCGTAGTTATTGAAAAAAAACTAAAAACTTAAGTCACTGAAATAAGGCCACAAAACTAATATTATATATGTGTTCACAAGACTTCTGGGTATTGGAGTAGGTATCCTGCCTACTAGTTCATATAAAACAATATATTGATAAAATTTTGTAAGACACTTTTTCTCAAGAAACACAGTATGCGTGGAGACGTGAATCTTCATGAATAATGCAGTGATTCACACCTGAGAAGACAAAGACCCGCATAATGACCTGCATAATGACCCACATAATGAGCCCTTTTAAGTCAGGTAGGCTATGTGAAAAAACCCTCTGTAAACATGCTGATAAAAGTATTAACGTAAATATAATGTCCACTCTTGACAAAAAAAACATGATTTTTGTGATCTCATGCATGCATGTATTATTGCACATCATGTGAGGAAAATTTTGTATAGGCCTATTACAGTTTAAATTACAGTACCAGTCAAAAGATTGGACGCATTACTATTATGTTTTTAAAAGAAGTCTCAAGTCTCTAACCAAATAATGGTTTTTGTTTTTAATATACTTTAAAATATAATATAATGTATTTCTATGATGCAAAGCGTCTGAACATTTATGTTACCTCTATGGCATTTCATATAGGCTATTATATTTGTTATATTATATAGCCTAAATGTTAATGTGCAGTTGACAAACTATACATCATTAAAAAGATCTAAGACTCAAGCTTCACATTTTTACCTCTGTTTTACTCTTATAGTGACCATAATTTGTTAATAGCCTATGTGTTTGGAGTTATGATTA
Organism: Anabarilius grahami; assembly: GCA_003731715.1. Classification (NCBI taxonomy): domain Eukaryota; kingdom Metazoa; phylum Chordata; class Actinopteri; order Cypriniformes; family Xenocyprididae; genus Anabarilius; species Anabarilius grahami. The sequence continues at coordinate 274,286 of RJVU01071825.1, forward strand.
TGAAAAACATTACCTTTGACAAAACAACATCCATCAGGGTTTTTAGCTTAAAAGCATGCACATTTGAAAAATATATTGATGGATTCTCATATGTTTGCCAATTTAGAGGAGTAATATTTATTCAATATTTATTATCTATGAGCGCTGGATACTCTGATGTACTGTGTTTTCAATTCATACTTGCAGCCGGAGGGCGCTCTGTGCCTTAATTTAGTCCACAAATGCCTCAGTGAAGAACAGGCATACCATGTGACATTCCAGGAACTAACAGAGTCTTCCAGAGATCGCTAACCATGGCTATAACATGCAGATAGACACTTTTGAAGATAATAAATACACAATTGTGATGATGTATACATGTATTGCCTCAGAATTTGCATCTGAATAGCAGATAATGAGCTGAATCACGGATGTCTGACATGGCTCTCTTTTCATACAGATTACATAAACACAGAATATTTGTTTTCGATTTGACTTGCACGATTTAAAACCTGACCTTTCAATGTTTCTTTAGACATAAGTCTATTTTTTTTGTGATAAGTATTCACTAAGTTACACTTCATTTTCTGAGAACTATCAGATTGGACTTTGTTCAGAGGGAGATGACAGATCACGCATCATGTTAGTTTTCTTTATTTTGCAAAAAGCACAACATTTTGTTGTTACTCTGAGTATACACAAATAAATGAAGATATTTCACAGATTAAAATGGTGTAACTCTTAAAGGTGCCCTAAAACGCTTTTTCACAAGATGTTATATAAGTCTAAGGTGTCCCCTCAATATGTCTGTGAAGTTTCAGCTCAAAATACCCCATAGATTTTTTTTTTTTTCAGTTTTTTAACTGCCTATTTTGGGGCATAATTATAAATGCGCCGATCCAGCACGTGTCCCCTTTAAATGCTCGCGCTCCCCGCCCCCAAGCTCGCGACTCTATAATACATTGCAGAAACAAAGTTCACATAGCTAATATAACCCTCAAAATGGATCTTTACAAAGTGTTCGTCATGCAGCATATCCGATTATGTAAGTATGGTATTTATTTGGATGTCCACTGTGGTGGTCCTGGAACGCCAACTCTGGCTGTGTCTGGCCAACATGAGGGATACCGACAAAGTCAGGTTTCTTAATTCCCCCATGTCCCAGACCGGCCTCTTTGGCAACGCGGTCGAGAACTTTGCCCAGCAGTTCTCAGCTGTACAGAAGCAGTCTGAGGACATCAGCCACATCCTGCCATGGCAGTCAGCTGCTGTGTCCACCCATCCGGCAGCACGTCAGCCTGCTCGTCGCTGTACCCCGCTGATGCTGCCACATAACCTGTTCGGCTTCTCAGCGAAAACCTGAAGATGCAACGCAACTGCTGCTCATTAAATACCCGCGCTGCGAGGAGAGCAGCCGCTGCATATGATTGCATGCCAGTGTGCATTGGCTCGTTTTAGTTACACTCAAAGCAGATTGGCTTCAGGGAATGAGGGTTACCTTTGTAACTGAGACGTTATCTGCTTTTGCCAAAAAACGACTGTTGGAGTTATCTGCTTTTGCTGAAATCAAACTTTAATATATATATATATATATATATATATATATTGTGGCGGGGTGGAAGGATCACACCACAAGGAGAGCTCAGTTTAAGGCCCCAGAGGGTGGATTTTATTGAAAGACAAGTGTATACGTGAGTGGTGGTGTTGCTCTTCATGGAGAGGCTTCTCCATCTTTGTCTGTGAGCATGCTGCTTATATGAAGGCAGGTTGATCAGCCTGTGACGACTTGTGAGCAGGTGCTCCTCGTGAGTTTCCAGAGCAAACACTGATGTGGACTCAGGATGCTCCCCCCCCCAAAAGCTGACCAAATCCGGAAGAGGCCATCAGCGTTGGAGTTGGCCGCTCCAGCCCGATGTTGCACTACGAATTGGAAGTCCTGGAGCACAAGGAACCACCGTGTAACCCTGGCATTCGTGTCTTTGGCCCGGGCCATCCACTGGAGGGCGCGTGGTCCGTAACGAGGTGACATTTGCGGGGGTTGGCACTGAGCCCAGCCCTATGTAGCTCCATCAGCTCCCTCCGCAGACGGTCTAGGTGGTCTTCCCAAAGTTCGGAGTGGATTACCACGTCATCCAGGTATGCCACAGCGTAGCACTGGTGGGGCCGCAGCAAGATGTCCATCATGCGCTGGAACGTGGCAGGAGCCCGGTGCAAGGTGAAGGGAAGGGTCCGGTATTGCCAGTGTCCACTGGGGGTGCTGAAGGCCATTTTGGGCTTAGCAGTTTCAGAGAGGAGCACTTGCCAGTAACCTTTTGTGAGGTCCAGTGTGGAGATGTACCGGGCCCTTCCAAGGCGATCTAGGAGTTCATCCACTCGTGGCATTGGGTAGCTGTCGAACTCCGAGACCTTGTTTAGGCAGGAGAAGTCGTTGCAGAAGTGGAGGGTGTCATCTGGTTTCGGTACCATGAAGATAGGGCTGGACCAAGGGCTGTTAGATGGTTCAATCACCCCTAACTTCAGCATTTGTTGGATCCCCTCCTCAATAGGAGGAGGAGATCACGTGACAAAGAGAGCTCAGTTTAAGGCCCCGGAGGCTGGATTTTATTGAAAGACAAGTGTATACGTGAGTGGTGGTGGTGCTCTTGCTTGCAGGAGTGCCCTCGGTCATGTCCAGGTGCGGGTGAATCCGTGCGGTGCTCGTGGCGGTGCTGATCGGTCACACACTGCTTTCTGGAACGGGATAGAGAGAGAACGTTAGTCTGCTGTCTCATAGAGAGGCTTCTCCATCTTTGTCTGTGAGCATGCTGCTTATATGCAGGCAGGTTGATCAGCCGCAGGTGTGGCCGATCAGCCTGTGACGACCTGTGAGCAGGTGCTCCTTGTGAGTTTCCAGGGCAATGCTGATGTGGACTCAGGACGCTTGTCACAATACATATATATATATATATATATATATATATATATATACATACATACATACATACATACATGAACTTTAATTTTAACATGAACTTTAATTTTGTAAGTTACTAATATTTTTTTGAAGTTATTATTACTTAATCAAAACAACCCAACTGCAGTTTGATTGATATCACTTGAAATGCACAATAAATAAATAAATAAATAAAAACATGATTTGTGAAAATTAATAAAAACTGAGTTATCTGTTTTTGCAAATGAACTCTTCAACTGTTCTTATAATACTTAAGTATAAATGGGGCTATAATTCATCAAGTGTTACCAAATTTATTTTCAAGTACTGTTAATGGGTAATGCTACAGTAACGTCTTCAGCTAGTCAGCTTGAGATCCTTTCCATCTAAGCTGGTTATATCTTGTAAGTAAGTAAAGCTTTATTTATATAGCACCTTTTAAAACAGTGTTTACAAAGTGCTTTACAGAATAGAAATTGAATATACAGTGCACAGCAAAAATGAGTACACCCCCTCTGAACAAATAGAAAATAAGTATTTTCTTTATGATCACTAATACAATTCATGAAAAGCTGGGCAAAACTAAAATGTATTAAACATATACATAATAAAAACTGAGAAATATGTCATTAATAGCCATAAAATAAGTAAATTAGCCAATTTTATTTAAATTAAGGATTGCAAAAATGAGTACACCCTAGATTTAATTCAACAAATGTATAATATTCTAGCACTTAGTATGCCATCCATAATTTTGAATATACTGCTCTCATCCTTCTTGGCACGGAGTGTACAAGTTCATGACAAATTGTCACATTTGTCCTGTTTAACTCCTGGATGATGAGCTCCTTAAATGCCCTGATATTTAATGGGGAGTGTTGCTCAACTTGTCTCTACAGAATCCCCCACAGGCGCTTTAAGAGTGTTAAAACTGGGTGCAATACATGTCCACAGAAGGTTTTTCAATTGGGAGAATGCATATCCTCATTGTCATGTTGAAAAAATGCCCAACAATGCAGGGAATGAGGAAAGGGTAACATCTTCTGTATCAAGTTTGTGTATTAAATTACACAGTGGTGTGTGAATTCATGAAAGCATTGATAAAGCACAACTCCCTCACACCTTCAGCACTCATACATCCCTATATAAGAGCTTTACTACCACTGAACTTTACTGTGGGAAGCAGGCACTTCTCACTGTACTCCTCCTCTAGCAACACCATAACATTTTGGATGCTGTTAGATCTGAAATGATTGATTTGGTCTCATGAGACCAGAGTATTGATTCCCAGAATCTATATTTTGTAAATATGGGCTTTGGAAATGGCTAACTGACTTTATTGTGCTTTGGCTACAGTGAAAGTGAAAGTGAAGTGACATGTGGCCAAGTATGGTGACCCATACTCGGAATTTGTGCTCTGCATTTAACCCATCCAAGTGCACACACACAGCAGTGAACACACACCCGGAGCAGTGGGCAGCCATTGCTGCGGCGCCCGGGGAGCAGTTGGGGGTACGGTGCCTTACTCAAGGGTCTCACCTCAGTCGTGGTATTGAGGGTGGGGAGAGCGCTGGACATTCACTCCCCTCACCGACAATCCCTGCCGGACCTGAGACTCGAACCCATGACCTTTGGGTTACAAGTCCGACTCTCTATCCATTAGGCCACGACTGCGCCTGACCTGAACCCCATAGATAATCTATGGGGTATTGTCAAGAGAAAGATGAGAGACACCAGACCCAACAATGCAGATGACCTGAAGGCTGCTATCAAAGCAACCTGGGCTTCATTAAACCTGAGCATTGCCACAGGCTGATTGCCTCCATCACTGCATGAAAAGTGGGATTTTCGTCAGTAAGCGGCACTGTAGATTGTCGTGGATGTTCAGGTTTACGACTGCACACGGCAATTTGCAGGCAACACCAAAAACTGCCGTGAATTGTCAGAAATTGACGTGGGCCTTGCTTGACAGTTGTCCCCCCATGACCCCCCTTCCTCTAATTCCTGGGGAGGCTTTAACATGTAAATGAAAATGCTGTGAGCTATACAAATGCAAATGCAAATTCTCTCAAAATCGACTAATTTTGAGAGAAATGTCTGCAGGTATCCATCTGCTACTTCCAGTCTATTGATGGATATGACTCTGGAGCAGAGTATGATACAAGCCTGCACAAAGTCAAGTTTTTATAATTCCTAAGCCAAAGCAAATGTTGAGTTTAAATCAGTCATGAATCCATAATGAAACATGGTTGTTTTAGGATACAGAGTGTACCTGAAACCTAAGCAAGAGATCTCAGAAAATAAAATCAACAAAATCAGTAAAATCACCTAGAACAAACACAAGCCAAAGTATCTGTCTTTTTTTCCCCTTAATATATGTAATCGCTCATAAAATAAATAATTTGATTATGAACAATAGTAAGCAACATATAAATTAACAAGACTTGTTAATAAAAACATTAAGGACTTTGCAATTCATGTTTGCTTTAGTTAGCCTACTGCTAATTTTAGCTTAATCTGTCTGTTGTAATTTGTGTTTAGAAAACATGGCAGCACACTACAGACACAATATGATACACTATTGTTGAAAATAAATATTTATACTTTACTTAATTTCGTTGACAAGTTTGACATTCATTGAAACTAGTGTCCCATGTTAACATGGGCGTGGTTTGTGAGCGTGACGTGAGAGCATGATAAACTCCCTTAAAACTGCTCCAAAAACGCAGGAATGAACACCACGAAATCGAGGCGCTTTATTACGCATCGCAATGTATTCAACTGGTGAAACATATGTTTTTAAATCTATAATCCGTGGAATATCGCATGTGACGAATCTGTCACCGTCTAACATCTGCTGGAAATCCAGGTAAAACTATCTGCGTGCTCGTGCGCGCCCCCAGTTAACATGATCCCCAGTTGATCCGTAACACCGGCGAGAAGAAACTGCTGAATGCTATCAGTGGGCTGCCGATGTAAATGAGCAGTTCAATTTAGTAAACTCCAGGTTGCTGTCCATAGAAGATAGGTTGGCTGCTTTGGAGTCGAAAAACTGTGTGGAAGATACTAACTCTAAGAAGAGAAGACGGGTGCACAATCCTAAGATTGCGGTAAGACTGCTGTCTAAGCTAAAAGTAGCCTAAAAGCAAAGCTTTTTTTAAGTAGCACAAGTGTAAGTAACTTTTACTATTTTCTCCTTTATTGTTTTTATTGTTTAAGTTCTTTTACACGTTGTTTTTTATTCATATCACTCTCATTTAATTGTTTTCCAGCTGCCTGTAAGACATTACGAGACAGTACGCAGGAGCTTCAGGTACAAACATCCAGATCTTGCATCGCAGGCGGAAGCTGTGAAGCGTTCAGCTCGGAGTCGAGCGAGAAGAAAGAGGGTAAGATTTATTAGATTAGCTCCGTTTTTGGTCAATGTGACTATTTTTCAGGTGCATTAATAGATGTGTTGAGTCCATACGCAGTGCATCGCGCAATACTGATTGTCTTTATTGGTTGTTTTTTACAGCTGCTAGAAGCAAGACAGAGTGTGCTAGCTGAGGATGAGGTGGGCCTTTGGAAGTGCGCTACCATAGACCTGATGTCTGATGAGGAAGACGGCATCGTTGGCAGGGTGTCTGGATGGATTGTGCGACCTCCATCCTTTCGCAATCAGGAGCTCACCGAGCGCCACGCTGCAGTCGAGATTAGAGGCGATTCCAAAGTACAGGGCAACGCACCACAGACGTCTGCAAAATGGACTGAATTCAGACAGAATGCCGCTAGTTACCTACAGCTCCGAAGCGGAAAACAGACATTTCATGGTGCTGTAGGATTTTGGGCTTCTCGTGAGCTTCCCATTTGTTGTGTGGGCAGATCTACGTTTTGTACATGGTTGTGTGTTTGTGTTTGTGCTAATAAAGCTCTTTCTTTGAATAAACAGCACGTCCCTGGCAAATTTTCCTTTCCTCAATAAATTCATGTCCTTGATGGTAATAATAGTGTAGTCCATAGGATAACAATGACATGAATATACAACATAATAGCATAGCATATGAATATGAATATATAAAATTAAATAATTATATGTAAATAATTTTATATATACAGTGGGTATGGAAAGTATTCAGACCCGCTTAAATTTTTCACTCTTTCTTATTGTCACAGACACGTCAGGCTCCACCATCCAACAATCACAGCGCACCCAATCACCAGAATACTGATCACCGCCACCTGCACCTCATCATTGCACTAATCAACAGCACCATAAAGAGCACACACACACAGCACTCCATGTCCGGTCTCGTTTACAGATACTCACGTATATGCTTACCTCACGGACTCCCTGCGTCATACCTACCAGTCTCCAGCGTGTCTCCTTCCCTCTGTGCCTCTCGTCTCCTGTGTGTGAGTGCTCTACCTGTCTCCAGCGATCTCCAGCTCCAGCGTGTTCAAAGACTTCCATACCTGCAAAGTAAAAGGACAGTAACTATCTCCATTCTCCTTATACATTCATCTACGATTCCATCTCTGTTTACCTGCTTACTGCATTCTGCTCAACTGGTGTCAATAAACTCCCATTACCTGTTCAAATCTGTGTCTGACTCCTGTGTACCATAACAGAAGACCGGACCAACACCGCAGACCCAGTATGAGCCAACCAGACCCGTTTCAAGCGCTGGTGGATGCGCTTCGGCGAACACTCACCACCAATCCACCGTCACCATCACCCGTCACTTCTCCCTCACCTGCCCCAGTAACCACGGTCAGCACCGTCAGTTCTTCTTCACCACCAGTGTACGCCAGTCCCATGGCCAGACCAGCGCCCTACTCAGGATCGGCGGAGGACTGCAGCGGATTCCTGCTGCAGTGCGAACTGGTCCTGGAGATGCAGCCGCACCTGTACCCGAACGACACTTGGAAGATAGCGTTCCTCATATCACAGTTAAACGGCAAAGCATTAACATGGGCAGACTCCATCTGGTCGCAACACGGTACTGTCACTCAGTCATATTCTGCCTTCATTTCTCATTTCCGAGAAGTATTTGGAAAAAACATTACGGATTCCTCTGCTGGTGAGAAACTTTACAATCTTAAACAAGGTGCGATGTCTCTCTATGATTATGCTTTGCAGTTCAGAACGCTTGCTGCCGTCTGTGCGTGCGAGGACACCATCGGCCTTGAGAACTTCATCCAGCATTCTATTCGCTGTGCCACTCGCATGCAAGCGTGTCTCCAAGAACATCAGGACCAGTTCCTTCCCATCTCATCACTTTGCCGATCCGAACCCGTCAGCTCTCCAGAACCAGCCAACGAACCCATGGAGGTAGAGAATTCCCGTTTAACTTCTTCTGAGCAACAACACCGGCTGACCCTCCACTTGTGTCTATATTGTGGAGCTCCTGGGCACGTGATTTCAGCGTGTCCCATTCGACCTCCACGACCCATGGTGAGTGCCATTATCCCTTCTATCAAGAAGATGAAACCACTCTCCACGGTTGTCAATCTTACTGCCGCTGATGTTTCACTTACAGTGGTCGCGCTCCTCGACTCAGGGTCAGCCGGTAACTTCATCTCCGGCGCCCTCTGCCGGCAACTACGTCTCAAGACCTCTCCGTCTCCGACGATCTACCAGATCAACTCCATAACTGGTAGACCCCTCAGCCGTAAGCATGTCCGCAGGATAGGCGGACCACTCAAGCTTAAAGTCGGACTGTTACATCGTGAGGATATCCATCTGCTGGTTCTGGAGGATTCCACCGCTGACGTGGTTCTAGGGCACCCCTGGTTGGAGCAGCATAACCCAACCATCTCATGGAACACCGGCGAGATCCTGAAGTGGGGCGAAACCTGTTTCTCTGGGTGCATCTCCGAACTTCCTGAACCACGAATTCCTCCTTCAGAACTCTCCATCGGTAACACCTCCATCGAGAGCCCCGTAGAGAAACGCTCCATCGAGATCCCCGAATGTTACGCCCCCTTCAGTGACGTCTTCTGCCCTCAGAGAGCTTCCAAGCTGCCTCCACACCGGCCGTGGGACTGTGCCATCGACCTGATTCCGGGTGAACCAGTGCCAAGGGGTAAGATCTATCCCCTAGCCATCCCGGAGGAGAAGGCCATGGACGAATACATCAAAGAGGCCCTTGCTCAAGGATACATCCGCCCGTCTACTTCCCCTGCTGCTTCCAGCTTCTTCTTCGTGGCAAAAAAGGACGGAGGCCCTGCATCGACTATCGCTCACTCAACAAGATCACAGTAAAGTTCCGATATCCCCTTCCTCTCGTCCCAGCGGCCCTGGAACATCTCCGTGGTGCCACTGTGTTCACGAAGTTGGACCTCCGCAGCGCGTATAACCTCATCCGGATACGTGAGGGGGACGAGTGGAAGACAGCATTCATCACACCTACCGGTCACTACGAATACCTGGTAATGCCGTATGGCCTTGTCAACGCCCCCTCCGTATTCCAGGATTTCATACATGAGGTGCTCCGGGAGTTTCTCCATCGGTTCGTCTTGGTATACATCGACGACATCCTCATATACTCCCGGAGCCTGGCCGAACATCGCCATCACGTTGCGGAGGTCCTCACCCGGCTTCGTCAGTTCCACCTGTTCCTCAAAGCAGAGAAGTGCTCCTTCCATCAGCCTTCCGTCTCGTTTCTGGGGTATAACATCGATCACAGTGGAATCCGGATGGACGAGAGGAAGGTGGAATCCATCACCACCTGGCCAGAACCCACAACCATTAAAGAACTACAACGTTTCCTCGGATTCGCCAACTTCTATCGCCGATTCATCATGAACTACAGCTCCATTACCCATCCACTCACCAGTCTGCTCCGAAATAAGCCCAAGTCTCTGTCCTAGACCCCTGCAGCCACCAACGCCTTTAAGTATCTCAAGGAAGCCTTTACCACCGCTCCCCTCCTCGTCCACCCAGACCCAGAACTACCCTTCGTAGTGGAGGTGGACGCTTCTACCACCGGAGTGGGAGCGGTGTTATCCCAGCAGCAGGGGACCCCAAGTAGGCTTCATCCATGCGCCTTCTTCTCCCGCAAGCTCAGCCCGGCGGAAGTCAACTACGACATCGGTGACAGGGAACTCCTTGCGGTAAAGCTGGCCTTGGAAGAGTGGAGGCATTGGCTGGAGGGAGCCAAACATCCATTCCTCGTTCTCACTGACCACAAGAACCTCGAATATCTCCGTGCTGCAAAGAGGCTGAATCCAAGACAAGCTCGTTGGGCCATGTTCTTCTCCCGGTTCAATTACACCATCTCCTATAGACCAGGTTCTAAAAATGTGAAGGCTGACGCTCTCTCCCGTCTCTACGCTCCAGAGGAAAGGTCAGAAGAACCTGAGCCCATCATCCCGAGTTCGCTCATTGTCAGCCCGATAACCTGGTCAGAAGAGACCATTCCCTCCTCCAATGCTTCCACGAACCCTCCGCCGGGCTGTCCACCCGGCTTTCTCTACATCACCCGGACACGACCCACTCAAACTATTCACTCAGCTCACACGTCACTAGGCACTGGTCACCCGGGGGTCAATGAAACCCTCTCGTTGCTCAAAGAACGCTTCTGGTGGCCAGGGATGGCAGCCGATGTCAGAAGGTACGTGCAGGGCTGCAGGGAGTGCGCCATCTCTAAAAGTCCACGCCATCTTCCAGCCGGCAAACTTCTTCCTCTGCCCGTTCCCAACCGACCATGGTCACACCTAGGAGTGGACTTCATTACAGACCTTCCAGCCTCCGACGGTAATACCTGCACACTGGTCATCATTGATCGTTTCTCCAAGTCTTGTCATTTCATTCCACTAAGGGGTCTGACTACAGCTATGGAAACCGCAGAGCTACTCTTCAACCATGTGTTCAGGTACTATGGTATTCCAGAAGACTCCAGAAGTATCTGATAGAGGACCCCAATTCATCTCCAGAGTCTGGAAAGCGTTCCACTCGCTCCTAGGTGTGGCCGTCAGTCTGACGTCAGAATACCATCCGCAGTCGAACGGGCAGACGGAAAGGAAGATCTGTACCTTCTGTCATGACCAACAGGACTCCTGGAACCAGTACTTGGGTTGGGCCGAGTATGCCCAGAACTCCCCTCCGGCAGTCAACTACAGGACTCACTCCATTTCAATGCGTACTCGGTTACCAACCCCCACTGTTCCCCTGGAACGTGGAACCATCTAACGTTCCTGCGGTGGATTACTGGTTCCGGGAGAGCGAGAGGGTCTGGGACTCAGCACACCATCAGCTGCAACGAGCCCTGCGCAGACGCAGGATGACAGCCGACCTTCGTCGTTCCAACACTCCCGTGTTCCAGCCGGGACAGAAGGTATGGCTGTCCACACGGGACATCAGACTGCGTCTGCCCTGCAGAAAGCTGAGTCCCAGGTTCATTGGCCCATTTCCTATCATCAAGCAGGTCAACCCGGTCACTTACCAACTGCAACTCCCTCAAGGTTACCGCATTCACCCCACATTTCATGTGTCACTCCTCAAGCCTCACCACCCTTCTGTTTCCTCCACAGGGCCTGACGTGAATCCCGAAGAGCCCCCCCTTCCACTCTTCCTGGAAGACGGTGCAGCCTATGAAGTCCACGAGATGTTGGACTCCCGGCGCCGTGGTGGTCTACTAGAGTACTTAGTGGACTGGGAGGGCTATGGTCCTGAGGAGCGCTCCTGGGTTCCTAGAAACGACATCCTTGATCCCAATCTTCTTCAGGCTTTCCACGACAGTCACCCTAACAGACCGGCACCGCGGGGAAGAGGACGACCACCACGACGTCGGGGTCCTCGGCCCTCAGGAGCGGGCCGTGGGAGGGGGGGGGGCACTGTCACAGACACGTCAGGCTCCACCATCCACCAATCATAGCGCACCCAATCACCAGAATACTGATCACTGCCACCTGCACCTCATCATTGCACTAATCAACAGCACCATAAAGAGCACACACACACAGCACTCCATGTCCGGTCTCGTTTACAGATACTCGCGTATATGCTTACCTCACAGACTCCCTGCTTCATACCTACCAGTCTCCAGCGTGTCTCCTTCCCTCTGTGCCTCTCGTCTCCTGTGTGTGAGTGCTCTACCTGTCTCCAGCGATCTCCAGCTCCAGCGTGTTCAAAGACTTCCATACCTGCAAAGTAAAAGGACAGTAACTATCTCCATTCTCCTTATACATTCATCTACGATTCCATCTCTGTTTACCTGCTTACTGCATTCTGCTCAACTGGTGTCAATAAACTCCCATTACCTGTTCACATCTGTGTCTGACTCCTGCGTACCATAACACTTATATTGCAGCCATTTGTTAAAATCATTTAAGTTCATTTTTTCCTCATTAATGTACACACAGCACCCCATATTGACAGAAAAACACAGAATTGTTGACATTTTTGCAGATTTATTAAAAAAGAAAAACTGAAATATCACATGGTCCTAAGTATTCAGACCCTTTGCTGTGACACTCATATATTTAACTCAGGTGCTGTCCATTTCTTCTGATCATCCTTAAGATGGTTCTACACCTTCATTTGAGTCCAGCTGTGTTTGATTATACTGATTGGATTTGATTAGGAAAGCCACACACCTGTCTATATAAGACCTTACAGCTCACAGTGCATGTCAGAGCAAATGAGAATCATGAGGTCAAAGGAACTGCCTGAAGAGCTCAGAGACAGAATTGTGGCAAGGCACAGATCTGGCCAAGGTTACAAAAATATTTCTGCTGCACTTAAGGTTCCTAAGAGCACAGTGGCCTCCATATTCCTTAAATGGAAGACGTTTGGGATGACCAGAACCCTTCCTAGAGCTGGCCGTCCGGCCAAACTGAGCTATCGGGGGGGAAGAGCCTTGGTGAGAGAGGTAAAGAAGAACCCAAAGATCACTGTGGCTGAGCTCCAGAGATGCAGTCGGGAGATGGGAGAAAGTTGTAGAAAGTCAACCATCACTGCAGCCCTCCACCAGTCGGGGCTTTATGGCAGAGTGGCCCGACGGAAGCCTCTCCTCAGTGCAAGACACATGAAAGCCCGCATGGAGTTTGCTAAGATGGTGAGAAATAAGATTCTCTGGTCCGATGAGACCAAGATAGAACTTTTTGGCCTTAATTCTAAGCGGTATGTGTGGAGAAAACCAGGCCCTGCTCATCACGTCCAATACAGTACCAACAATGAAGCATGGTGGTGGCAGCATCATGCTGTGGGGGTGTTTTTCAGCTGCAGGGACAGGACGACTGGTTGCAATCGAGGGAAAGATGAATGCGGCCAAGTACTGGGATATCCTGGACGAAAACCTTCTCCAGAGTGCTCAGGACCTCAGACTGGGCCGAAGGTTTACCTTCCAACAAGACAATGACCCTAAGCACAATGGCCACAATGTTCTTGAATGACCCAGCCAGAGCCCTGACTTAAACCCAATTGAGCATCTCTGGAGAGACCTAAAAATGGCTGTCCACCAACGTTTACCATCCAACCTGACAGAACTGGAGAGGATCTGCAAGGAGGAATGGCAGAGGATCCCCAAATCCAGGTGTGAAAAACTTGTTGCATCTTTCCCAAAAAGACTCATGGCTGTATTAGATCAAAAAGGTGCTTCTACTAAATACTGAGCAAAGTGTCTGAATACTTAGGACCATATGATATTTCAGTTTTTCTTTTTTAATAAATCTGCAAAAATGTCAACAATTCTGTGTTTTTCTGTCAATATGGGGTGCTGTGTGTACATTAATGAGGGGAAAAAATGAACTTAAATGATTTTAGCAAATGGCTGCAATATAACAAAGAGTGAAAAATTTAAGGGGTTCTGAATACTTTCCGTACCCACTGTATATATAATTATTATAATTTTGGGGTTTACATTTATAATGACCCAGGGTGACCAATAGTAACAGATCTGCCAACCAATCACGAGTGATTTTTCTCGTTTAAATGTAGTAGTTTCAACCAATATTGCAATTCTCTGGCAAGGCGCAGGCGCTGCTATTCATATGCTAATTTGAGCCATTAGCGCCTCCGCAAGCTCCACATACGTCATGGTTCGTTTCCGTCAATATGTGGCGCAGACGAATGCGATGTTCACAGGCTGTAAATTGTCATTAATTGTCGAAAATTAGGGAGATTTCCGGCCGTTTACAGGGACAATAATGAACAATAATAATTCACCACACTGCATAGGATGTATGATGCAATGACAAATTCAAGCATGCAGCTTCACCTTAATTATTTACATCCAGAGTTTATTGATGCTCACTGTAACTATTTTAGCCATCCTGTCCTGAAGAACAGACTTAGTCTAATTTTTCTCGGAGGCTCTGGATCGCTGTCAGATGCTGAGCCGACCCAGGACACATCACTGATCTTACCACCATCAGACTCTCCTTCACGCATGGCATTTTGGGCTTCTACCTCTTTGGCATCCATAAATCGCCGGCTTTTTCTCATTGTGACTTTATTTATGAAACCGATGACCACTAATTCAGTGAGTGAAAGGCGTTGTCTAGCAATGTACAATGTTTAAACATAAGGGCCGCGAAAATGACAGCGCGAAAATACAGGCATTACGTATATAGCTGGTAAATTTGACCCGCACTGCGCTGTAAATGCCCCGTTTTTTTATCTGGTTTTATCTAAACAATTTTTAACACCAAGGGATTGTAAATTACACAATTTTAGTAAAAGTCAATGACTGGGAGACTTGAATGTTATGTACATTTGAAAAACAGCCACAGGTAAAATTTACCCCGTGGTGGCTCTAGTGTCAAAATATCCTTTTTTTTATTGATCTTATGAAGTATTCAAATTTTTTGAGATAGTGAATTGGTGGGTTTTTGTTAAATGTGAGGCAAAATCATCAAAATTAAAAGAACCAAAGACTTAACATACTTCAGTCTGTGTGCATTGAATTTATTTAATACACAAGTTCCACAATTTGAGTTGAATTACTGAAATAAATTAACTTTTCTAATTTATTGAGATGCACCTGTATATCTCTAAAGAACCCTAACATGTCTTCTAACGTTGTTTTTGGCGGCCTGTTTTAATTTTAGTTTTAGTCTAGTCTTTGTGTCAAGTTGTCATTTTAGTTTTTATTAGTTTTAGTCACGTTCATAATCTTTTTAGTCTAGTCAAGAATTTTAGTCTTATTTTAGTCAGAATTATCCATGACTATTTTCGTCTAGTTTTAGTCGACGAAAACTGATGACATTTGTTCTAGTTTTAGTCAATGAAAATTGTATTTTAGTCTCTTTTTAGTAATGCAATTCTATTTAACCCAGTCAATATAGTATAAGTACCTCGTATAGACGAATCCAAAATTTTCTTTTAGCCAAACCAAAGGTTAATTTTTTAGAAAAGATAAATTACATTACATTTGGACATTTTCATGAGGAAAAAAAAATAATTTAATTTAAAATCTAATAATTTTTTATTTTTTTTATTTGACATGGAATAACTCAGGAAGGCAATAAGATAGATCAGATAATTTTTTTTTTTTTTTTTTGGTGATGCTCTCCTACATGTGAGCATCTGGTTCAAATTTTGTGGTGATAGCTTAAAGTATAGTTAAATAAAGTGTTTTAATAAATAAATAAAGTAAAGTTTTTTCGCAGCTAGATAGCGCCCATGGGCGGTAAACTCTGGTTTAGAGGCACTTCTCAGCACTCATTAGGAGTTTTTCAAAATGGTTGCATTAAAAAGCTGAGTTTCTAAGCTTTAAGATGATACCTATTTTGTGTTATTCCACGTTGGAAAACGAACATGGATGGTTCCAGGAACATTGGATACACACTGCATCCCGGAAAGATGAGAGACATGTTTTTAGCCAAGTATGTTAAATCATTCCATGAGTAATATCTTGTGATCAACACAATATATTATGTTGATTTTCATTTTAATCGTGAGAATCTGCTTTAAATGATGTGCATTTTCTATGATCTGTGCATTTTTCATGGTTATGAGCACGGGAAATCTACATATTTCCCTGCATTTCGGTCCATTTCTCTGTGTCAGACTTAACTTTGTTGTCGTTTATACGCTAACTCACCGCTGCTGCATTTTATAAATAATGCTGCGAGTGGGGCTTGAGGAAGTGACATCCCCTGCGTCTGCACAGTGTGACCTGATGCAGCCCCTGAAGTGAGACACAGGAAACAGAAATACTGCATAATAATAATAATAACGTGACTAAACGAGATTAAATAACGTTATAAAATTTCGTATCGTCTCGTTTTGGTCAATGAAAATGAAGAGACATTTTAGCATAGTTTTTATTTTGTAAACCACATTTAGTCTTTATTTGTCAACAATATTGCATTATACATTTAATTATAGTCATCCTTACATGACCAGCGTTTATGTTGCGTCTCATGATAAAAATTTGTTGACGATATTTAGTCATAATTTTAGTTGACGAAAGCAACACTACTTCTATGTAATTGAGTAATTGTTGACTTTCAGAAGTTTCAGAGGGGGTGTACTCATTTATGCTGTGCCCTATAAATAAGATGATAAAATGAAGTACAGACCAAAAATAAAATCACATAATAGAAATAAGAAAATAAAAAATACAACAATGAAATGAATCAAGGAAAGGCTCTAGTGAACAAAATGTGTTTTGAGAGACTTTTTTAAAAGTGCACAGTGAGTCATTTGCCCGTAGGTTATCAGGAAGAGAGTTCCATCGCTCGGGACCGAAATGACTAAATGCCGACTCACCAATTTTTAGCCGTGTCTTAGGCACAACCAAACAAACTACTTTTTGATCTTTGGAGTGATCTTGCTGGATTATATTTATTCAACAAATTAGAAAGGTATATTGGGGAAGTTCCATGAAGACATTTAAAAACTAATAAGAGGATCTTGAATTCAATTCTGAATGATGCAGGCTGCCAGGAAAGGGATCTGAGAGTTGGGAGTAATGTTATTTCTGGTTTTAGAGCGAGTTAGCATCCATGCAGCTGCATTCTGAACTTGTTCAATGTTCTATTATATTGGTATTTAAAAGTTTTGGTTATGTTAGTGGCTTTAGGGGTTACCATTGTGGTAAAGTGTGGAGCTTGTGCTTGGAGTGAGGACTTGCTAATAAGAATTCAAATTGCTTTAATAATAAAGCAACCATTATGGTAGAGCTCTGGATGTAACCAGTATCACTTCTGAACTCCCAACACTAATCATCGCATGTGTAAAAAAAAAAAAGTTTGTTTTAGTTTGTTACTTCACAGGATTAAACAGGAAGCATTAATTGTATGATTATAGGGGTTATGTGCAATCTAACGTCCGTATTTGGTAAAACAGATCAGATCACTTCCAGTTTAGGTCTTTTGTATGTGCTTTATGAAAAAGTTTTGCTGTTTTATTCGAGATAACTTAAAAAGAGCAAGCAAAGATGAGCATAACTGATGTCCCCCGCATATGCAGTTTGATATTTCAAAGTTTTTTCATTTTTCTTCTTCACACTAACGTTGAGATATTTAATAGATTAAAACCTATAACAATGTGAACTAGGTAGTTTCGCTGATTACCTTAAAAGTCCATAGATATGCCGTAAGTTCATACTGCTGTTAACACTTTCTCTGACAAGCGGATGCAATGAGAATAGTTTTCCGGTTTGGTCATGTGACGTTCGAGATATACCCTATTTGAATGTCAATTTAAATGAAAACCATTTATTTAAGTTAAACTAAAACTATTCATTCAAGTTAAATGAACAACATTGATTCTAGTTAGTCGTACATGTTTGATTCTATTTGGTTTTACTTGTTTCAATCACATGGAACCACTGTTGAATCATGTTCAGCCAAAGAGCTAGTTTTTTTGAGTGTACAAAATACTTATTGGTTAATGACCTTACTTTTAGAATAGCAGATTTAAGAAGCTGTGCTGACTGTGACATGATTCTTTGTACGATTCACAATGATTAGATTATTTAAGAACCTCTTTTGTTTTTTATGAGCATGCCACCAAGTATTGAATATTCTAAGATGAATATTTTAAAATGTAGCATGGTTACCAACATCACAGACACACTCACTGTCTCAGTTCGTTAGCTCACGCTGCTTCTGCTGATTAAAACAAGGTGGAGTTTCTCAGTCTTCTCTCATTGGTCAATTCTCTAATACATCTTATTTAAATTATTCCTCTTTCACATTTATTAATTTTTTCCTTGCACACTATATTTCAGTTAACAATCATATAGCTATACAATTGTATTTTTTTCAACTTAAAAAATTATTATTATTAATCCTGAAATTCAGAGTTACAAAAGCACAGAATTTGCTATGTTTTTGATTTGAGAATGTCTAATGAATTTAAGGGATTGAATACTGCTGTTATTAACCTGTCTATTAGGTAGTCCAAAATGGCTCTGGCTCTTGAATGCATCTTTCCTAAGCTCCAGAAAACACCCGATTCTGTTGAAGAAAACTGTCAAAGATCTCATAATGTGAAAGAGCGGTTCCCATTCAGTCAGTCACGTTCGACGTTATGTTGATACTGACGTAACGGGGTCTCGCTTGGGAGCCCAATCACCTACAAGTGGTACAAAACAAGCCAATGGGAATTGGCCAGTGAGATTTACATGCCGGGCCACACCCCCGGCATCTGGGTATAAATAGAACCGAAATACTCACTTCCATTCATACTTTTGCTTCAGAGCCGATCGGTTGTGTGATCGTTCTCTCACCTTCAACTAAGAGTGCTTTCTCAGAGAGCAAAAACAGCAATTTTAATTGCTTGGAGTGATCTCCACAACAGCAATTCTCATTGCTTTTATTGTTTTTGTTCCGGTGGCTGCAGCTCGCGGAGCTCTCTCTGGCTGGTGGGAAGGCACATTCAGCACACTGCATGAAAAGTGGGATTTTCGTCCCAGTAAACGGACGGAAATCTCCCTAATTTTCGACAATTGACGACAATTTACAGCCTGTGAACATCGCGTTCGTCTGTGCCACATATTGATGGAAACGAACCATGTCCATGACATATGTGGAGCTCGCGGAGGCACGGTAATGGCTCTAATTAGCATATGAATAGCAGCGCCCGCGCCTTGCCAGAGAATGGCTTGAATTTCCTCACTCAGTATTGGTTGAAACTACTACATTTAAACAAGAAAAATCGCTCGTGATTGGTTGGCAGATCTGTTACTATTGGTCACCCTGGGTCATTATAAATTTAAATCCCAAAATTATAATATATATATATTATTTGGACTACACTATTATTACCATCAAGGACATGAATTTATTGAGGAAAGGAAAATTTGCCGGGGACGTGCTGTTTATTCAAAGAAAGAGCTTTATTAGCACAAACACAAACACACAACCATGTACAAAACGTAGGAGATCTGCCCACACAACAAATGGGAAGCTCACGAGAAGCCCAAAATCCTACAGCACCACGAGGTCTCTGTTTTCCGCTTCGGAGCTGTAGGTAACTAGTGAAAGTGAA
>RJVU01071825.1:294491-322058 GCA_003731715.1 Anabarilius grahami
AAAAAAAAACACTTTTATAAAGCAACTTACAATTGTTCTTTTTCAAGGCTGATTTTAGCTTGTGCTACTTAAAAAAGCTTTGCTTTTAGGCTAGTTTAACTTAGATTACAGTCTTACTGCAATCTTAGGATTGTGCACCCGTCTTCTCTTCTTAGAGTTAGTATCTTCCACACAGTTTTTCGACTCCATAGCAGCCAACCTATCTTCTATGGACAGCAACCTGGAGTTTACTAAAGTGAACTGTTCATTTACATCGGCAGCAAACCGAGTAAGCTGACGAGACAGCCCACTGATAGCATTCAGCAGTTTCTTCTCACCGGTCTGCGGACTGGCTGAAAGGGGTTGATCGCATCCATGCAGAGGAGTTGAAGGGGAGTTGAAGGGGAGACGCCGTCCAGCCATTGTAGATCACGAAACAGCAAAGCAGCAAAAACACAGGAATTGGAGGAAAAGGTCTGAGTACAGGAGTAAAAACATGTCTGTTTATATGCTCGTCTTGCAAGTACTGCTGTATGAGTCGTCATGCCCATGACCTCACACGTGATTGGACGAGGGCTAGAAGGCTCGTCGGGCTCCTCCAATCACATGTGAGGTCATTGTTATACGGAAGAACTCGCGAGATGAGCTCGGATATAAACAAGCACGGTGTGCCTATAAAGCTCTGTGATATAAACACGGTGTGCCGTCAGTTGAAAGATGGACGTCCCAAGACTGAAGAAAAGACCTCGGCGCCTCTGTGAACATTGCGACACTGAACTTTGTCATACACAGTATTTTGACCACAGAAAGCGCTATTTCAAAAATGGAGTTTGGGAGAAAAAATCCTAAAATAACATACAGCGCCTGCTGCTATCCAGTCATGACCCAACCGGCGGGAGCTATGTACCGTCTATGTGTAAAGACCTCGAAGATAACTTGGCTGGAGTTGGAGAGATTGATGAAAGTGAAATGCACGAGGGCCCAGAAAAAGAAGTGATGGAAGAATCTGAAGAAATGCACCCAGCGACTGACAGTTCAGACAACGGTGAGCACCCTAACCCTAACTGTTATACCTGTACAGCTGTGGGCTACAGATATTGTAACTGTACCTGGTTTCCCATTTAAATTGTCTAGTTAAAATGTGATTGCTTTTTACTGTTGTGGTTATTGTAATAACAATTAATAATTAAATACGTATATAGCATTATAATGCATAACTGTATCTTCTGCATGGGTTGTTTTCCAAACGAAACAGCAGATGACCAAAGCATTCATCTTTTCCTGGACTCCAGCGATTCAGAGTCAGTGCAAGATGATGAAGACATCTCCAGTTATATGGTAAGCATGAAATTACTTTTGAATATACAAGTATAAAGTTCCATACAGAATCAGAATCAGAATCAGAAAGAGCTTTATTGCCAGGTATGTTGTTTACACATACTAGGAATTTGTTTTAGTGACAGAAGCTCCACAGTGCAACAGAGTGACAGCGACAAGACACGACACATAATAAAAAGAATAAAATAATAATATACAAATTTACAAGATAGACAAAGTGCAAAAAAAACAAAACAAAACAAAAAAAAAACAATATATAATATAGACAATTGTATGTACAGTTATGTGTGCAAATTTGAAATATAAGTAAGTGTTTTAAGTAAATAATGTGTAATAGTGTTGTGTGTTCCATGTTTGTCAAGTGTTCATGAGATGGATTGCCTGAGGGAAGAAACTGTTCCTGTGTCTGGTCGTTCTGGTGCTCAGGGCTCTGTAGTGTCGACCAGATGGCAACAGTTCAAAGAAGGAGTGTGCTGGATGTGAGGGGTCCAGAGTGATCTTCTTTGCCCTTTTTCTCACTCTGGATAAGTACAGTTCTTGGAGAGTGGGGAGGGTTGTGCCAATGATTCGCTCAGCAGACCGGACTACCCTCTGTAGTCTTCTGAGGTCAGATTTGGTAGCTGAGCTGAACCAGACGGTAATTGAAGTGCAGAGGATGGATTCAATGATGGCAGAGTAGAACTGTTTCAGCAGCTCCTGTGGCAGGTTGAACTTCCTCAGCTGGCGAAGGAAGTACAACCTCTGCTGGGCCTTTTTCACAGTGGAGTTAATGTGAATGTCCCACTTCAGGTCCTGGGAGATGGTGGTGCCCAGGAACCTGAATGACTCCACTGCAGTCACAGTGCTGTTCATGATGGTGAGTGGGGGGAGAGCAGGGGGGTTTCTCCTGAAGTCCACGATCATCTCCACTGTCTTGAGCGTGTTGAGCTCCAGGTTGTTAAGACTGCACCAGACAGCCAGCTGTTCAACCTCCAGTCTGTAAGCAGACTCGTCTCCGTCCCGGATGAGCCCGATGACTGTGGTGTCATCCGCAAACTTCAGGAGCTTGACAGATGGGTCTTTAGAGGTGCAGTCGTTGGTGTACAGGGAGAAGAGCAGTGGGGAGAGGACACAGCCCTGAGGGGCGCCAGTGCTGATGGTGCGGGTGCTGGATGAGAATTTTCCCAGCCTCACTAGCTGCTGCCTGTCTGTCAGGAAGCTGGTGATCCACTGACAGACAGAGGTGGGCACGGAGAGCTGAGTTAGTTTGGGCTGGAGGAGTGATGGGATGATGGTGTTAAAAGCAGAGCTGAAGTCCACAAACAGGATCCTCACATAAGTCCCTGGTCTGTCCAGATGCTGGAGAACATAATGCAGTCCCATATTGACTGCATCATCCACAGACCTGTTTGCTCGATAAGGTTTTCAGACAGGCTGGTGAAATGCTGTCTGGGCCTGGTGCCTTTCTTCTCTTGTTCTTTCTGAAGACATGGCGCACATCATCTTCACTGAACTGCAGTGTAGGTGTGGGGGAGAGGGGGGATGTTGGAGGTGTGAATGGTGATTTCTCAAACCTGCAATAAAACTCGTTCAGATCGTCTGCCAGGTGTTGATTTGCCACAGAGCTGGGGGATGGTGTCTTGTAATTGGTGATGTCTTTGAGACCTTTCCACACTGAAGCTGTGTCATTAGAAGAGAACTGATTCCGAAGTTTATCAGAATAATTCCTCTTTGCCACTCTAATCAGTGTGTATTTGGCCTGTTTGTACAAGACTCTGTCCCCTTTTCTGCGAGCATCTTCTTTGGCCTGACGGAGCTGGCTGAGTTTTGCAGTGAACCAGGGTTTGTAGTTGTTAGTGAAATGAGTCTTTGTAGGAATGCACAAATCCTCACAGAAACTGATATATGAAGTTACAGTCTCTGTGAGTTCGTCCAGATCGCTGGCAGCAGCTTCAAAAACACTCCAATCAGTCCATTCGAAACAGGATTGTAAAGCCTGCTCTGTTTCGGTGGTCCATCTCTTTACAGTCTTTGCTACAGGTTTAGCTGATTTCAGTTTCTGCCTGTAGGTCGGTATGAGATGAACTAGACAGTGATCAGAGACCCCCAAATCTGCCCGTGGGACAGAGTGATATGCATCCCTTATTGCTGTGTAACAGTGATCCAGTGTATTACTGTCTCCGGTGGGACAAGTAACATGCTGTCTGTATTTTGGAAGTTCACGTGAGAGAACTGCTTTATTAAAGTCCCAGAGAATTATTAGAACAGAGTCCGGGTGTTGTTGCTCGCTCTCTGTGATCATATCAGCGAGTATCTGTAAAGCCGAGCTCACGTGCGCTTGTGGAGGAATGTAGACGCTCACCAGAATGAACGAGCAAAACGCCCGCGGCGAATAGAACGGTTTGCAGGAGACTGTCCTCCAAAAAAAAAACTACCCTATTGGTCGTTTTTTAAGCACCATATTACGACCTATATTCACGTTTTGAAGTCATGCGCCCTCTAGTGGTCGTAAAAATAATGACAGTGTCGTGTTACGTCTGTCGTCATGAAATGACGTATGACTCTCGTTACCAATCAAAATGCGTGTTTATTTAAATGCAATGTGTGGATGTTTTACACTATTTCTCCTTTTTCCATTTACCAAAATGAAATATTATTAATGACTACACCCACCCCATCCCTAAACCTAACCTCAGTGATTTATAGTGCATTTACACTTTATGAGCACATGTGTTCCCTGGGATCGAACCCACGATCGCATGATCACATGATTGTATATTGTTATTGCAATGCTCTACCAGTTGAGCTACGCGAAACCTAATATATGACACAGATAAAAGGGAACAATCCATTAAAATGAAAGCAAATGCTCCTATGGGTCGTATTTGATGAATTAAAATGAAAGTGTCCTGTTGTCAATAGGGGCGCCACTTTAGTAAACGCTCCTATGAGTCGTATTTCAGGGAAGTGACAAACGACCTATATTGTCGTATTGTTTGGAGAACATGTTGGTTTGCAGTTAATGAAGAGTGTTTCAAGATCGGGACAGCATATCCTCTTTAACACAGTTACATCTGAACACCACCTTTCGTTGATGTAAAAGCACATCCCGCCGCTGCGTGATTTCCCTGTTGATTCTGCGTCGCGATCTGATCTAAACAGCTGAAAGCCCGGCAGACTTAACACGCTGTCCGGAATGGCGTCGTTCAGCCAGGTTTCCGTGAAGCAGAGAGCAGCCGAGTTCGAAAAATCCTTATTTGTCCGGGAGAGCAGAAGGAGTTCGTCCGTTTTGTTGGGTAGAGAGAGGAGATTCGCTCTCATCCATCTGGCCAGATTCGCCAGATGGATGCAATAGTTACAAGAGATAACTCTCTAGTAACTATTGTAGTCATTGTAAACTTTTGAGGTTTTTGTAAAGTATTGGATAGTAATAACTCAAGAGTTACTATATAATTCTAAAGTAACTACTTCTTATTTGGATCATTATTCTAAAGTGAAGATCATAGTAACCCACTAGTAATTACTTAAGTGTTACCAAATATATCATAAGGAATTACTGTACAAAAACATACAAAAACATCAAAAGTTTACAAAGACTTCAGTAGTTACTAGAGAGTTATCATGTATTTCACTTTAGAATACTGATCCAAATAATTAGTAATTCCTTCTTAAGTATTTATTAATACTTCAGTCATTACTAGTGGGTTACCAAGGCCTTTACTTTAGAATTAATCATTAATTAATCATTCATGTTAATTATGAACCTGTATATAGTAGTTCTTAGTAGTTCTCTGGGAGGAATGAAAAAACAGTAGTTACTGATTAGTTAATAGTGAACTACCGCCTACAACTGAGCACTAATAGTAAGTAAACTAATTCATTAATCAGAGTTTATTGTTAGTTAATAGTAGTTACTAGAGCATTAATAATGCATTATTCATTTGTTCCTGTATAGTTATTCATTAATGAAGGATCAGTATTCTAAAGTGTTACCCCTGAATTCAATTACTAGGAGGGGTGAATACTTTTGTCAATATAGTGTGTGTGTGTGTGTGTATATATATATATATATATATATATTAATTAGGGTGTGCCCGAATACTAAATTCATATTCGGAAAGGCACGGGGGAAAAAAACGCAGTCTACGGAATCCCGAAAGGGACATGGTTAGTCGTTTGCTAGCAGGAGCCTATTACTTTGTAGTACAACAGATTTCACTTGCCATGTAATGAGAGTAAGCAGAGATGGCTGATAGGACAGTGGTGAATGGTTTGCAGCTCCTGAGCCTCAATGACAAATATCTAATCTTGTGAAATGTGTAATAAGTACTGACGCTCCGTAGTATACACACAGCACAAGTGACTGCAAATCTCAAAAGTGAAAGTAAAAGCTTGCACTCATTCAAAAGCGATTTCAATACTCTGCATATTAACAGCAGCTTCCTGATGCTGGCAAATTATTTACATTATAATTGCCCAACTATATAATTGCGAGATAAAGCATATATATATAGAAAGAAATATATTTTTTCCTCCCATCTCATGTGTATTGCCTTTAAGGGCACCGTAGTACACGTCATTTCCTTTCCGAATATGGTATCCGGTTTCGAGCACATCCCTAATATATATATATATAAAATTTATACATAAATGTTTGAACGGAATGTTAATTTAACTTGATTAACTTTATTATTTCCCCCATTATTACAGTATTAAAAAGAAAAATTCTGCTGGCCATCTCAGGATTTCTCATTTGCTGTATTGTAATCCTGATCATTGGATGTCTCGTTCTAAGATTCACCTGTAAATCAGGTACAAACAGAAAAAAAAATAATGTACTTCTGAAATTAAGCATCTTAATTAATGATACTGGTCTCTTCTTTAAAAAAAAGAAAAGAAAAAGAAAAAAAAGAAACAAGCAGTCTATTACATCAAGCACCAACAACCTGCATTGCTTCAAATACTGTAGTACCGCTTCTACTGTAATTACACTTTCTTTGAATAGTATCTATCAATGGATGCAGTGTAAGCAGGTAAACACTATTTCCCTTTCAAAAGGGAACTCTACACTACGCTTTACCGCATATGGGGAACATCACTTGTGAACCGGTGTCTGAAAGCCAAGTATCAAATCTCTCCAATCCTATTGGCCGGCGACAGCCTATGACGTCATCATAGCGCAACCCGGAAGTATATAAGGAGCACCTAGAGAACCAGTCTGTATCTTTTCGTCTGAAGGGACTGTTTTTTGTCTGATCGCAATTTCATCGAATCCGGTAAGGAAGCTTTATATCGTGTCTGACAGACAGAAAGTGTGCTGACCCGTGTCCCAGGTTTTTGACACCGGTAATACACACAATCTGTGCATTTTCTGTATGGGAGAGGAGCACGCACGGACAGTGCTTGAGGGCGCTGTCTGTGTTAACTGTGAGCGTCTCCCTATCAGGACACTCTGTTCTCGTTTGGCACTCTTCTCGAGGGAAGAGGTGTCAGCATCTGTGCCTGGTGGTTCTGGCCCCGCTCGTGCTGAGGCAGAGCAGCGGCTGAAATCATGGGGCTCGCAGGTGGAGCTTGCTGAGGAGTTTGAGAGAGGTGTAAATCTCTCTTAGCCCCCTGGGGCTGACAAGGATGAGCTGTTGGATGACGATGACGTCCTTTCATTGACGTCATCGGATCCAGAAGCGAGTGCTCTTCTGGCTTCTAGCCCTCGAGAGCAGGAGATGGCTGTTGAAGGGGAAGCAGGTGAGCCTGCTGAATCTTCAAAGCCTCCCTGCCCTGCATATGCGGAGCTGCTGGAGGTTATGGAACGCGCTTCTGGCAGGCTGCAGCTGCTTTGGGAGCGCATTAAGAAAGGAGCCGCACACGGATGGCTTGACGAGCGGCTCCTTTCTGGCCATTGCCCTGCAGCCCCTGTGAGCCTTTCCATCCCTTCCTGATCTCCATGTTGAGATCGAGATGGCATGGAAGAACCCTAGCCGCTCAGATCTGAATTTGGGCCCGGACAGACAGGAGGTTACGGCCCGTCTTGATCTGAGGATCAAAGACAGGGCCAAAAAGTCCAGCATGGCCTCTCGCGCACCTCCTCCTCCACGGAGCAGGTCCCAGAGAAGGCGGGACTCACGAAAGAAGCAGGATTTGAGAGAGGTGATCGATCACAGACGCCAGCAGCGTCGGTGATCGATCCCCTCTCTGCAATGCTGATTTACATCTGCCCTCTCCTCTTCTTCTTCCACCTCCTGTATATTTTTGATTCATGTAACATGCTCAGATGCTTCTTACAGTCAGGCTGATGGTTGGGCCCATGGTGAATACTTTTCTGATGGCTCTTTTAGGCTTTAAAGAACCCTTCAAAGAGTCTTCAAGCCGCAGGAAGGTAAGCTGGAAGGTCTATATTTTTGTTTTAAAATATGTCAACCTTGTTTTTCCTGTATAGTTTTTCCTGAGCATGTAGATGGAAAAAGATAGGGTTTTTTGGGCACTGAAGTTCCATTAGGTTGGCTGGAACGATTTATATGTACTGTGTTGGCCACAAAATGGCCTCCTCTCAGCCACCTTTGTTAGAGTAGCTTCTCCTCTGGGTTTTAGCTAGAGTGTGGTTGAAGTTAGCACTCTGTACTTCAGATAGATCTATGTCTGTGTCGACCTCCTGGGCCGCCTGACATTGTTTGCTTGTTGAGCTTTGCTTTACTTAAGTTTCCTCTTCTCTGGTTGAGGTCAGAGTTTGAGTTTAAGCCCTATCTATGCTTTGTGCAGCCCTATAGGCCCACAGCTTAGCCAGCCTAGGCTAGAACTAGGGTTTAGATGATTTACTAAAGCATTCACCCTTTATTGCTACTATCCCTTGTCAGGTTACATAGTTCCTAGTTCTGGCCTCCTCTTATTTGAGTTGTCAGGCCATATGCCCATTACCCTTTTGGTGTAGGTGCTGGTTAGATAGCAGCTAAGGTAGCAGGCTGTCACTAGCCTCCCTGGTGCCACTGTCTCAGGTGGTAGGCCCTTTCTTTGTTTAGATAAGTGTATGCTATGTTGCTTCGGCCCCACTTTTCTAGAACTTCATTCATACTGAATTTTTCTTTCCCCTGAGCCCCTTGAATTAGCATTCAAGCTTGAGGTTACGGTGTTAGCTTGGTTTACCTCCCATTCTCTAGGGTTCAGTACATATGTGTTATTTCTGTTTGGTGAGAGCATCCATTTTTTTTTTAGGATGGTATGTATGAATAGTAAAGCATTGTGTTTGCTTTGGGTTCTAGCTTTGCCCTACACATGTGTGAGATTAACTCCTTGCTGCCACAGGTTAGCACCTGTTCCTATGAGTAGTAGGCTTGTTTTTAGCCTCTGTTAGAGCATGGTGACTATTTGTACTCCCCTTGCTTTTTGGGTTATTGGTGTTTTACTGAGTACATGACCTGATGGATTGCATAGCTCAGGTTGAGTGGTAAGGAACCTCACTTTAAGTTTGGTTCTTTTTAGCTCCCTTTAGAGTTGATCACTGCCACAACAGCTTATTGTGTCTGTGTAGTTGAAGGCTCGGGTAATCTGAGCCTCCTTCTAGCACGATAGCTTGTGGTTTCACAAGTATTGTTGGTAGATGTTCGTGAGTTTTACTCACTTAATTTAGCACTGCCACAGGTTTATGCCCATGTCTGTCTGAAGTAGTAGGCCACTTCAGGCCTCCTTCAGACCATGGTAGCATATGTTGTTGTGCACCCTTTCTATTAGGGCTAGTGTGTTTAGGTACAATGCCTGTTGGAATGTGTAGACTTAAGCTCAGGTTGAGTTAAGCTAGTTAACCGACAATTGTTTATTGGGATTTAGAGCTGGTTCCCTTTGAGCTTGTTCACCTGTAAAACCACTAGCTGGCACCACATGTCTTTTGGAGTTGCAGGCCATGCTTGGGCCTCCTTCAATTAACATGTTGGCACAGTTCTGTGTTGGTTTTGCTATCACTGCCACTAGCTACGCCCATATCTGCTATAGCAGGCCTGGTTTGGGCCTCTCTCAGAGCATACTGGCGGAGTATGTACTCCTCTTGCTTTAAGAGTAAAAGGTGTTTTACTGAGTTTATGGCCTGTTGGTTTGTGTTGGATTTTTTAGCTCTAGTCGAGATAAATAGTTACCTCACTAAGTAAGTCTGGTTCTATTATGGCTCCTAGAACTTTTAGTTGCCAGTAGCTGGCGCCACATGTCTGTGAGTTGTAGGCCCTCTGGGCTTCCTTTGAGAGCACGTTGGCGTATGTCTTTGTACTCCTCTTGCTTAAAGAGTAAAAGGTGTTTTACTGAGTACATTGCTGAGTGGCCGTTGGCTCAAGGTTGAGTTTACCTAGTTAACCTCACTGTGGTTCAGTTTTCTTATGATTGCTCCCTTGAGCTAGAAACACTGCCACGAGCTGACGCTACGTGTCTGTGTCTAAAGTCATAGGCCCGCCTTTGGGCCTCCTACAGATCATGATGGCGTATGTTGTACTCCTCTTGCTTTAAGATTAAAAGGTGCTTTTACTGAGTACACTTCTTGTCGGATTGTGTTAGGTGAACTGTTATGTGGGCACTCTACAGTCTTATCTGCTGGTTTAACTCAATTTTATTCTGAATGAGTTACATGTTTGTGGGTTCTTGCTTTCAGGAAGCTAGCTGTTCGAGGTGTGTGGCCTTAACAGGCCGCCCTTGAAGCTTTCCCACCCCCACATCTGGGTGTTGAAACTTAAGCAGATTAAACATCTAGCTTCACATGTTGGCCTTTAGCAAGGCTGCTGTGTTATGTATATTTTCTACACTGTGTAGACCTGTTGTCATGTTGTAGGCCCCTTCTTGGGCCTTCATGATTTTGTGCCTACAGTACAGTCTATCTGTTAGGTTGAGCTCTGTACTCCCCTTGTTAGGGTCGTCTTGCATAGTGCTTAGCTCCCTAAGCTGGTCATTGGTTGAAGGCCTCTATGAGGCCTCCCGTTTGGGATCCAGCCCCCAGGCTGGTTAATGTGCTCCCCTGGTCGGGGTGTTTGAGTGCACAGCTTCCTCAGTGCAAATAATCAGGCGCTGAGTAGATCCTAGGATTGAGCAGAGTTTACTCCCCTCATTTGATATAAATTCCTCCCAACTAGCACTAGGACCCAGCGAAAGCCTGAAATCGCAGCATGGAGAAAATCACCGTATTTGAACACCTGTTAGTAAAGCGAGAGAGAAAATATTAAAAATACATTGGAGGCAACAAAGCAGCGAACTATAAATGCAAATTAACACAATGTGCAAATGCTCATATACAAGTAAACAAACCAAATGCCGTTCACTAAAGTGTGTTACTGTCTGATGACAAATCATGGCTACAGCTGCTGAACTGCCCTACTTTCCAAGATCTGATATCGGC
Source organism: Anabarilius grahami (assembly GCA_003731715.1). NCBI lineage: Eukaryota > Metazoa > Chordata > Actinopteri > Cypriniformes > Xenocyprididae > Anabarilius > Anabarilius grahami. The sequence continues at coordinate 305,146 of RJVU01071825.1, forward strand.
ACAGACCAAGGATCTCTCACACTAAAATGGAGATTTGAAATATTCTTGACAGCCGCTGGTGTAACCAACAAAACCAGAAAAAGAGCAATGTTACTGTATTATGCAGGTGAACAAGTGCAGGACATTTTTGAAACAATCCCAGAAAATGGTGCCAGTAATGACAATGATAAAGCAGAACAAGTTCTCACAGAATACTTAAACCCAAGTCACAGTGTTGAATATGAAGTTTATGGAATGATGAAGCATCAGAAATGCAAGCAGCTGGCATCGAAAATAACACACAAGTCATTAACTCTCTGAGGTCTGAAAACGCACATGCGCGTTTTGCAGGGTTTTTTTCACATTGCAGTAAAACAAACTTAAAATACTCCGTCATTTTTTGTCATAGAGACATAAGTAATATATCAATTGAAACTATAGAATGTCTTCTTTTATTTGTATACACTCAGAGTAAAAACAAAATGTTGTGCTTTTTGTAAAATAAAGAAAACTAACATGATGCGTGATCTCTCGTCTCCCTCTGAACGAAGTCCAATCTGATAGTTCTCAGAAAATGAACTGTAACTTAGTGAATACTAATGACTAAAAAATGACACTTGTGTCTAAAAAAACGTTGAAATGTCAGGTTTTAAATCGTGTAAGTCAAATCGAAAACAAACATTCTGTGTTTATGTAATCTGTATGAAAAGAGAGCTATGTCAGAAGTCCGTGATTCAGCTCATTATCCGCTAATGCGGCCACGCCCACGGAGCGAACGCTATTCAGAGGCAAATTCAGTCAATACATGCAGACATATAGTTTCAATCATGTATTTATTGCCTTCAAAAGTGTTTATCTGGGTGTAAAAGCCATGGTTAGCCAGTTAGCTCCTTTTTACTTTTCTTCTATAGATGAATTTTAGATGAGTTTTTGTTTCTTGAATTGAAAACACCAGCGCTCATAGTAATGACATTGAATATTAAATAAATATAACTCTTCTGTATAGAAAATTGGCATAAACATATGAGAATCCAATATTTCTCCAAATGTGCATGCTTTTAAACTATAAGCCTATATTCAGACTTTATGCATCACAGAAATACATCATATTTTAAAGTATAATATAAAACCATTACTTTATATTGTAATAATATTTTTCTGTATGTTTCATATACCATGATGAGCTTGAGACATCACAGAAGGTTTTTTTCACAGCCTACCTGACTGAAATACCTCATTAATATGCAAGTCATTTCAGCTCATTATTATTCAATTCTTTTGTCTTCTCAGGTGAGAATGAGCCATTATTCATCATTATTCACGATGATTCACGCCTCCATGCATACTGTGTTCCTTGGCAAAAAGTGTCTTACAAAAACTAAATCAATATATTGTTATAAATGAAAGAGTAGTCAGCATAATTTTTACATAATTCTGAAGCAAAAACTCTAGTCTACAACCTCCAATACCCTAAAGTATTGTAAACACAGATTTACTATCCTTTTTTTGGCCTTATTTCAGTGACTTAAGTTTTTTGTTTTTTCAATAACCACGCATAAATGTTATTCCTTCAAAAACACAAACATGTACATACATGTTCCTCACATATTATTGTAGCCTAGTTTGTGCTGAATACAGTGTAATGACACTTGTGTCATTTATATGTTTATGAACAACTGAAAAAAGCACAAATGTCAGGGCATGTCAAAACTTCTCCAGGCCCCAAATCAGCCTCAGACTCTAGAGGGTTAACATCGAGCATGTTGCGGCAATACCACAGACAAACTTTTAAAGAAAGACGACAAGTAAAAGCCCACAACAGAAAGCAGAACAAAGAAAACGACAGTCAACATGGAGAAATGTTGGTGGCTCTTTTCCACATCCCGGTGGACAATAAGCATGTCCAACTAGAGGTCTGTCATGCAAATTCTGCGGCAAACCAAATCTTTTGCACATTGTTGTTTTAACAAACTCTGCACGGAACAAGACTACAAAAAACACAAAACCATGACAAAAACCTAATATAACACAAAAGGTGAATACGATACAGATAAATGAACACAGCACACCAAAGGACCTGGAGTCAACAGCGACCTCAAGTACAGACCTCTGGACATATTAATCAATACTGGAGCCACAGTCAACCTTCTTGACAGCAACGGCCATAACAGAATAAAAATGTTGACAAAACTGAAACCAACAAACAAAATATTACCATATGGAAAGCAACACTCTCTTCCACTGCTGGTAAAACTAACCACTGATGTTTCAGCTCATGAAAGAAGCAACTTTCTATGTGGTTCAAGGAGATCATGGCACTCTGCTCAGACATAAAACAGCTTCAGAACTTGGACTCATTCACCATTGTTTACTCTGCAGATATAGTTCAGCAGCTTACCCTTTCTGTTGCTGATCAGCTTATGCTAAAATACCAAAACATTATGAAGGGCATTGGAAAAATGAAAAACATTCAAGTTAAGCTACACATTGATGAAACTGTCAAACATCCGAAGAAATGTGGAGAAAGAACTGCAGCTCCTTGAGGATCAAGGCATCATAGAAAAAGTCTAAGGTCCAACACCATGGGTCTCACCCATCATAGCACAGCCCAAGCTCAAAAATCCAGAGAAGATACGTATCTGTGTTGACATGTACTTGCCAAACCAAGCCATACGCAGAGAGAGAGACATTTCATCAACTGTAGATGACATTATCCACGATCTCAATGGAGCAGTGATGCTCTCTAAACTGAACCTTAACTCAGGCCATCACCACTAGTCCAGATACATCACAATACTCAGTCCAACAGCCCATGTTGGACTGAGTAGATATACAAGGCTCATATTCAGTATCTCATCAGCAGCTGAAGTTTTTCAAAATACCATCCAGCAGGTCCTGGAGGGAGTTAGAAATTTCAGTGACGACATTCTGGTGTATGGCACCAAAACAGATGCCCACAACAGATATCTTGAAGCAGTCTTTCAACGATTGCATGAAAACAACCTGACAATCAACAAGGACAAATGTGAATTTCACAAAACATCTCTGGAGTTCTCTGGATATGTATTCTCCAATCGTGGAATCACACATTACCCCCCAAAAATTGAGGCAATCACCTGTATGCCACCTCCACAAACCCAGAGTGAGGTAAGAAGCCTCCTAGGAATGGCCAATTACAGTGCAAGGTTAATTCTTGACTACTCTTCACTCACACAACCTCTGAGGGAACTCACAAAGAAGGACTCTCAATGGCTGTGGAGTAAAAAGCAAGAAGAGGCACTGACAACCCTCAAAGAAAGACAATGCCCCTGTGATGAGCTACTTCTATCCTGAAAGAGAAACCAATGTCATTGTTGATGCCAGTCCTGTTGGCCTTGGCGCTATCTTGGCACAGAGAGACAAAACCACTAATCACACTTATATTTTTGCTTTAGTGCTAATCTTTAACAAAAATCCTAAATCAAAACCACCAGCAAGAATCGAGAGATGGGCTTTTTGGGGGATTTTGCGGTTCGTTTCCCTCCGGCGACTATCTTCTAGTTTTTCTGGATGAATACTCCAGATTCCCATTTGTGGAGATAACACCATCAACATCCGCACATACAGTCGTTCCATTATTGGACAAAATATTCTCCACAGCAGGCATTCCCAATATAATGAAGTCTGACAACAGCCCTCCATTCTCCAGACCTTGCAAGCTTCACAACCCACCTTGGTATTCACCATCGAATGATCACCCCTACTGGCCAATGGTGAGGTTGAGAGATTCATGAGAACCCTCAAGAAAGCAATATCAACTGCCACTGTTGAAGGAAAATCATGGAAACAAGAACTCAACAAATTTCCACAAATGAGAAATTATAGAGCAACACCTCATCAAACTACTGGGACATCTACTGGGAACTACTGTTTGGCAGACCCATCAACATCAAACTACCAGCTTTACACACAGTCCAGTGATTAATGACACACTTCGACAAACAAATAGCTCCAAAAAGGAAAATATGAAACAATATTCTGATAATAAGGAAGAAAGCTTCACATTTCAAGCTCAATGTGGGTGATTCTGTGCTCATTCATGAAAGGAAAAAGACTTGTGACGCCCTTCAACCTGAAACCTTACAAAGTCATAAAAACCAAAGGTACAATGATAACAGTTCAAAGAGGGAATCACACTGCCATCAGAAACATCTCTCATCTAAAACCTCTGAAACAATGCGCATCAATTCCACATGCCAACTCCACTGATGATGAGATGGATGATTTTGATGATATAGCCTGACCTCAGGAGCACAGGAGTACCCAAAATTCTCCCGAACGTCCTATACAAACGGAGAGAAGATATTCTAAGAGAGTGAACAGAAAGAAACCCCCAAGACTCATGTATTACATAGAGTTAGACAAAAGCTAAACATTATGAAGAAACACTTAAGTCAATGACTAGTTTGTTTTAGGTCCTCCCATTACAGTCAGTTGACATGTCTATACATCAGATCATTTTCTAATTTCTATTTACTGTACTAAATTCATTTTACTTGTTCAGTCATCATTTAAGTTAACATAATTTAAAGAGGATATACTTTCAGTGACTTTTGTATTTCATTTTTTTTATCCTTATACTCAGGGTGAATTAGTATTATTAATAATGTTTTATTTTTCTAAAACAAAGGGAGGGATGAAGTGTTGTACTTCCCCTTTAAGAAAAGTGGTTTCCCAGTGTGCTCTGCTGTCGAGTGCGGGTGAAGCGTGTAGTGTTGAATGATAACAAGCAAGCTGGAAAGAGAGATGTTTGTACTTCATTCAGTTGTTGGTCTGAAGATATTACACCCTCTATTACACTTAGTGTAAATGGCTGCTACCTAAAAATATAAAATTGCTTTTAAACACGTAAACCTTTGATGTGGATTCAGCCATTTTATGTTTGTTGTCATACAATACCATTCAGAAATTTGAGTTGTGGCAAGATTTTTTAATGTTTTTGAAAGAAGTCTCTTATGCTCACCAAGACTGCATTTATTTAATCAAGAATACAGTAAAAACAGTAACATTTCCCTTCTGTCATTTTAATTATATTAGTAACATTTTACATTTAATTACTTCTTACAAAACTTTAGTTTCATATCATTATCTTTAGAGAAAAAAGAAACAGTACAAGAGGACATGTTTTTCTCAATGGCAGACTCCAATAACCGTAAGTTTTTCTGTGATGGGTAGGTTTAGGGATAGGGGATAAAATATTGTCACGTATAGTTTTGGTTTTGTGTTCATGTTCAAGTTTCATGTTTTATTATGTTCATGCTTCTTGTTTTTTTTTTTTGCCAGGGTTGCGTTCAGCCCCGACAAAACGTTGCAAAACGTTTTTTAAACGGAAACGGTGGTGCGTTGCACACCCTGTTCTGATGGTGTAAAAGTTGTAACTATGGCAGCTGAGAAGGCCATTCATTGTGTTCTTTTTGAAGAATTTTCAGAGCCTGATGAAGTCGGTATAAATACTTGTTTAATACTGCAAAATACGCTCGATGTTGCAGTCACTGCCCTTGCCGTCCAGAATGAAAGAGAACACATTTGTAAATTACTTGGACCAATTGTGCGAGCTGTCTCTTTAATACCATGTGGTTTATATACATGTTGATGCTGATTGGGCTGACATTTTTGACACACCCACCAAACAAGAGAAAACGTATCTCAAACCCCGTTGCACACTGTTTCCAGGAAACATGTTATTCAACCCGGAAACGGTAGCAACGGTTTGAGCTTGAACGTGCCCCAGGTTTGTTATGTTTTGCCATGTGCTCCCATGTCATGTGATTCCCTTGTCCTCATGTGATCCTGCCATGTGCTCCCTTGTCATGTATCCTGTGTTGTCATTGGTTCATTGGGTTGATTGTGCACAGGTGTGTCTTGTCATTAGTCCCTGTGTATTTAAGCCCTCATGTTTGTCATGTGTCTTTGTTAAGCATTGTTCCGTGTGCCACTGTTTGGTGAGTTTGTTCCTGTTCTTTGTTTGCCAAGCTTAAGCCATGCAAAGTCAAGTCTACGTTATGTTTTGTTTGATCTTGTAATGGAATAAAACTGCACTTGGGTTCTCCATGACTTTTGTACAGTATAAAAACCATTACATCTATGGAGAGTCCCCATATGACCAAATGTTCCAATAAGTATAGTAATACCAGAATTTGCTGACCTTGTAGGGACATTTTTTGGTCCCTATGAGGAAAACAGCTTATAAATCATACTAATTGGTATTTTTTGCAAATGTAAAAATGCAGAAAGATTTCTGTGATGGGTAGAGTTAGGGGATAGAATATACAGTTTGATGTTCTTTGGAAAGTCCTCATAAAGCATGAAAATGTCTCAAGTTATGCATGTAACCATGGTTCCTTGAAAATAGGGAAGAAGATCCTGTGTCCCCTAGAGGTTACTAGGGGGAATGCCTCCAGCATGCCAGGTGTTTGAAGTGTCTGAAGTCTAAATACGACAAATGAACTTGACATTGGCAGGTGGCAGTCTATGACGTCACCACAGGTGCGACCGTGAGTATAAAAGGGCACCTGAAAATAACGTCATCCACTTCTTGTCTGAAGGAGACTGTGCAGGAATGCCTGAATCAAGGCAAAGGGACGCAGCATCTCATTCCCTATTCTCAGGGAACCTTGGTTACATGCATAACCTGAGAACCTTTCGAAAGGGAACTTGCGCTCCTAGGGGTCGCTATGGGGAACGGAATACCCATGCTGCCATGCTGAAGAGATGAATGCCTTATTTGCTGAGCTAAGTGAAAGACTCAGAGTCTTCATCCCTAGGTGCACCAGTGACAACCATAGGCAGGAGCTTATCAAGAATGGAGGCCTCAAGGAAGAGAGAGGAAGCCTAGCTATGTTCATACTCAGACCAGCTTAAAAAAAGGCTCACAGAGAGCCTAAAATACTCAAACTTCCAAAAAGCAGCCCTGGGGCAGTGCCGGCAGTGCCGGGTTGAGTCCAGCTGGCCCACGAAGCTCCACAGAGTGGAGGCCTAAATAATAATATGTCATTAGGCCAGAGAGGAGGCCTAACGACGCTCATATTAGCCAAAGAGGCTCAAAGAGAGCCTAGCGACTTAGCAAATAATAGCTCTAGAAGTAGAGGCCTCAGAATAACTACTCTCTAATCGTAAGGAGGCCTAACAATCCCCCACACTCAGGATGTCTAGCAAGAAGGCTCACAGAGAGCCTTCAACTCAAACTATTACCCTGGTGGAGCCCTGGAGAGTGGAAACCTAAATAAATATAACTCTCGCTAACGAGAGGAGGCCAGACGACCCCCCGCAGTAGCCAAGGAGGCTAAGAGAGAGCCTAACAACTTGGCAAACATAGCTGAGCTCTATGAGTGGAGGCCCCTCAAAGCCCCTCCTGGCATAACCAGGTCCTTCAGCAGATCAGCCTGGTAGGCTTGCAACACAGCCAAAGTGTGCATCAACATGACAGCCTGACCTACTGCCGCATATGCACTGCCATTAAGACACGAGATGACAGAAGGCAGAGACAGAGCCTTCAACGTGAATGCCACACCCATCGTGAAATAGCTGGCCAACGTCTCTTTGATCGGAGGCATTGACGCATTCTCATGCTCCTGCATCCCCTCAACAACATCAAAAATCGCCTGAGCGCGATGGATGTGGGCAGTATATGACTTTCTCTAAGATCTCCGCACCTCAGTGTGAAGATCTGGGAGAAAAGGAAGGCACGTACGAGATTGACAGTTAACAGGAACCGTTAATCTAGGGGACCGTGAAGGGGCTCAGGCTTCTAGCGTTTCCACTGCATATCTATGCCTGACATCCCTGTTGAAAAATATAGCTTATACTGGTTAGGGATGTTTTGAAGCATGGCAGCTGGTTTGGACCAGGTTAGGCTGGGCAAGTGCTGGTCCTAAGATGGTCCTAAACAACTAGCTCCATCTCAGGACCATCTTAAACCAGCTCATGACCAATTTAGTACCAGCTCAAACCAGCTGCCATGCTTCAAAACACACCTAACCAGCATATACTGTTTTTTTCAACAGGGATAGCATCCAAAAACTCGTCATATGCTGGGCAAGCGGGCTGAGAGCGCTAGTTTTTTCTTTTTCTTTTAAAACATCATCAATCTCATCAGCCTTGTCTTGTTCTTCATGGCTCGAAGCAAGGAGCGCTCTCGCTGCCGGATCAGATGATGAGAGAGATAACACATCATCATCTGGCAGCTCACACTTGTCAGCCGCAAATGAATGAGAAATAATATGTGAGCTCCACCTGAGATCCCCACAACTGTTGTTTCCTACTCCCCTCAGCCGTGGCAGGTCCTGAACCGAGAGACACAGATGACTGGCTTGATTCCTCGAAAAAAGGGCCAGACAAGAGTAAAATTATTCATAAGAAGGCACTCAAAATGTTTGCAAAAAGCCCCCTCAAGGACTGAGCATGCGAGCTGCTTACTCATGTGCATGCACATATCGTGGTGTCACATGAAGCTAACATGGAGGCAAAACGAGTTCCCTTTCGAAAGGTAACCCTGTGTGTGTGTGTGAGTGTGCCTGTGTGTGTGTGTGCCTGTGTGTGCCTGCCTGTGTGTGTGTGTGCCAGTGTGTGTGTGTGTGTGTGTGTGTGTGTGTGTGTGTAAAATGTATCTACATTTACATTTATATGGATCTTTAAATACTCTATAGAAACTGCTTCACCCTTGGAGGAGTACATGGACAACAGTCCCACAGAGATGGAAGGTATAATGTGCCTTTTACTGTGTTTGGCTGACATTACAATCAAAAATACAATAATGTACTCATTTACTTCAACAAATGGTAATATTTCATATACCAAATCTTATATTTTGTGATAATATTATATGATTCAACAAAGTAGTTTTCTGGCATTTTGCATAAATTTGCTTGCATTGCAAGCCAGAATTATGATTTAAACTAAAATAAATTTCCACACTTTAATATCATTCAGAATGTGAGGAAAAAGAAGAATTGCTCACTGATTGTGTTGCAGCTCTTCCTGAAGATGATGTGATTAAAGGTAAGAGATCTAACAAACGTCTATCATATGATATCATATTCCTCTTCCGGTGTGAGAACGGTGGCGCGCTTGTGCTGCCGCTTAACGCTGGTACCTGTCTGTCTGTCTGTTTGATTATTTGCTGATACATTTTTTGGATACGTTTCTTGGATACGTTTCTACTGGAATTCAACAGATCTGGATTGTCTGGATTTTTTTCTGGATTACTTTCTTCACTCAAAGTTTTGGATGACTGTCCTGGTATTTTTTGCGATCCTGTCACACTGATTGTCTGCGAGCCCTCTCCATTCCTATCCACATCCTTCTCGACATCTGGCACAGTTAGTCTCCACTCTCTCTGTCATTTTGTGGTGTCAGTCCTTGGTTGGGTAGCCCTCCCTTTTGTGGATTGTGTGGATTCGATTCGGTTCTAATGTAGTTAAACCGATAGTTGATGTATGGGTTGTTGTATACTTCTGTGAGTGAATGCTGTGCAAACTGCTGCCGCTGCTCTCTGACGGCTTCATCCGTTTTATTTTGTTGTTTGATTACTGTTGCCTTTCCTGGTCTTTTTAACTATAAGGACCTGAGGACCGTTTTACCCAAGTAGAAAACATCAACTATTCATTAACTTTTAAAGTTGTACCTGACTGGACTGATGCTTTTGATCACAGCTTCTGGTATCGCTCCCTTCTCAAGAAGCTATCCCGGAGTTTGTTTGCAACAATGTGGATCAGCCGACTTCTCATGTTGATTATACTTTATTTTATCTACCATCCAGTGACATTGATACTTTAAAGGTGCCCTAGAATTTTTTTTTGAAAGATGTAATATAAGTCTAAGGTGTCCCCTGAATGTGTCTGTGAAGTTTCAGCTCAAAATACCCCATATATTTTTTTAAATTTTTTTAACTACCTATTTTGGGGCATAATTAGAAATGAGCCGATTCAGGGTGTGTGGCACTTTAAATCTCGTGCTCCACGCCCACGGAGCTCGCGCTTGCCTTAAACAACATAAAAAGTTCAAACAGCTAATATAACCCTCAAAATGGATCTTTACAAAGTGTTCATCATGCAGCATGTCTAATCGCGTAAGTACAGTGTTTATTTTGATGTTTACATTGATTCTGAATGAGTTTGAGGCTATGCTCTGTGGCTAACGGCTAATGCTACACTGTTGGAGAGATTTATAAAGAATGAAGTTGTGTTTATGCATTATACAGACTGCAAGTGTTTAAAAATGAAAATAGTGACGGCTCTTGTCTCCGTGAATACAGTAAGAAACGATGGTAACTTTAACCACATTTAACAGTACATTAGCAACATGTTAACGAAACATTTAGAAAGACAATTTACAAATATCACAAAAAATATCATGTTATCATGAATCATGTCAGTTATTATTGCTCCATCTGCCATTTTTTGCTATTGTCCTTGTTTGCTTACCTAGTCTGTTGATTCAGCTGTGCACATCCAGACGTTCTGCCCCTGTCTAATGCCTTTCATAATGTTGGGAACATGGGCTGGCATATGCAAATATTGGGGGCGTACACCCCGACTGTTACGTAACAGTCGGTGTTATGTTGAGATTCGCCTGTTCTTCTGAGGTCTTTTAAACAAATGAGATTTATATAAGAAGGAGGAAACAATGGAGTTTGAGACTCACTGTATGTCTTTTCCATGTACTGAACTCTTGTTATTTAACTATGCCGAGGTAAATTAAATTTTTGAATCTAGGGCACCTTTAATATACCCCGGTGGAACTTTTATCATTGCGATTTTGTGTCACCGAACCACCGCTTACCCTTCAATCTCACCAGGACAGCGGCGTGATGCGACAAAAGACAACAGAGTGCAACAGCCGGGTTCAAGAACTAAAAACTCCATTCATTTTCTCCATAGGGAAATTTATTTTTTAACGATAACTTATAAAACTTTACAGACAGCCGTACTGTGAGTTACGAGGGTGCTAATTGATGGTATTTGCTTCTGTTGAAGCCTTCAGCCCACTTTATTTCAGCTTAGTTTTAAATAATAGTGTTTAACAGCAGAATTTGTGGTGAAAAACTGCATTACCCATACATTACCCAGAAAATTCCACCAATCAGTCAAAACAAACAAAACGCCAAAATATTTAGTAAGCCCCAAAGCCTTTAAGTACACAGGTTTGTACCTTTTGTATTTTTGTCCAATTTTCTTTAAATCAATGTTTGTAGTGCTATGATTCACCTTGTAGCTGATTCATTTTGTGTACTATCCTCGGCAGAAGTACATCCATCACAGGTCACGACGGAATTATATCTATGATGACACAGGTCCAGTACAATCGTTTTGGTTATCTACCTCGCATCCATCAAAGAAATCAAGACCACAGTGTGTTAGCCAACATAGCCAGGACAAGTAGTACCAAATCCGGTATGAACGATCTAACTTTTGGTGTATTCGATATTCGCTCGTTAACAAACAAAGGACCTCTTATTTATGATCTCCTGAATGATAAGAAGTTTGATTTCCTCTGTTTGACTGAAACATGGCAACAACCCCATGATTTCTCACAGCTTAATCAAACGGTTCCTCCCAGCTTTGTTTACACCTGTCAACCCCGTGCCTCTGGCTGAGGAGGAGGGCTTGCGATACTTTATAATGAGAAGCGAAAAAGCTCTCCCATAACTGTGCCTTTGTATGAATCATTTGAGTTCACTGTTTTACAAATTAACGGCCTGTACCTATTGTTGTAGCTGCTGTTTATTGTCCACCCTGGAGCAATAACATTTTTTTTAAATGATTTTTCTGTATTTTTTACTTTAGTGTGTTCTACATCTCACAATGTTATTATATTGGGTGATTTTAATATACACATGGATAATGTCAATAACATTCTCACCAGAGATTTTATATCGTGCCTTGATAGTCTTGGAATACAATAATTTGTTGATTTTCCAACCCACTGTAAAGGTCACATTCTTGACCTTATTTGCTGCTCTGGTGTAACCCCTTTTAACTGTCTTGCATTGGATTTGCCCTTATTAGATCACAAGTTAATATCATTCAGTGTTAACTTAATGGTAGAAAAAATCAACATCGGCCGTTTCATCTCATTTCGGAATGTTAAGAACATTGATCTATTTGCTCATTCTGATGGACTTAATAATTTATTCAAAAGAGATGTCTTTTCTACTTTGGATGACTTGGTTTCCTATTATAATGAGGGATCGCATAGTGTGTTTGATACGCTTGCACCTCTAAAAACTCTTTACTGACTGTATATTTTTCTCATTCTGAACCTTGGTTTACACCTGAACTGGGACAACTTAAAACTAAGGGATGTCGCTTGGAACGTCTATGCATTAAAACTGGACTTACTGTTCATAAAGATATGTATGCAGATCACATGCTCTCTTGCAAGAATGCTCTTTTAACTTCCTGATACCCTTCCTTCCCGCCTATATTCTAGTGATTTGTGTAACAAATTCATGACCTTTTTTATAACTAAAATTGAGAATATCCATCAACAATTGACTCCTCAAAATAACATGGCATGTGATCTGTCGTATCTGCTTTACCATGACTCACTTCTTTCTTCATTTTATAGTTTTGAACTTCCGACTATTGATAAATATGTATCCGACAAGTCTTCCGCCTGACAGTTAGATCTACGCCCTACTCACTTAGTTACATTTATATTTACATTTATGCATTTGGCAGACGCTTTTATCCAAAGCGACTTACATTGCATTATCCTATACATTTATATCCGAGTATGTGCAATCCCTGGGATCGAACCCATGACCTTGGCATTGCTAGTGCCATGCTCTAACCACTGAGCTACAGGAAAACCCTGTAGAAAAAGTTAAAGCCTGCTTATCCACTTTTTCTGGTATAGTAACCAATATTAAACATTCTTCTCTCACTTCTGGGGTTGTTCTTTCATCTTTTAAAGTTGCTGTTATAACTCCAAGACTCAAAAAACCAAATGTTGACCCCCTAATAACTTTTCCAACGCTCGCCCAATTTCCAATCTACATTTTCTTTCAAAAATCTTGGAAAAGGTTGTTGCATCTCAGGTTCATGCACACCTCTTAAAAAATATCCTGTTTGAAAAATTCCAGTCTGGTTTTTGGCCATTGCATAGTACAGAGACTGCCATGGTAAAAGTTATTAATGATCTGCTGATGGCAGCTGATTCTGGACTCTTAACCATACTTATCTTACTTGATTTAAGTGAGGTCTTTGATACCATTTCCCATCAAGTTCTTTTAGATAGATTACTCTCTATAGGTATCACTGGTGTTCCTCTCTCCTGGTTCAAATCTTATCTCTCCGGACGCATTCAATTTGTCCAGCTCAAAAAATGTAAGGTCATACTCTTCATCTGTTACCACTGGTGTTCCTCAAGGCTCTGTTCTGGGACCTCTTTTATTTACCATTTACTTATTACCCCTAGGTTATATTTTCAGGAAATATGGCATTAGTTTTCATTGCTATGCGGACAACACCCAGCTCTATTTATCATCCAAGCCAATTCTGTCTTCCTCTCTCTCGGATTGTTTAGAAGAGATTAAATCCTGGTTTTCGCACAATTTTCTCAAGTTGAATACTGACAAAACAGAGGTTCTTCTTGTTGGCACTAAATCCAATTTGTCAAAATTCAATGCTTTTCACTTTCCACTGATAATTCTATAATCTCTCCATCTTCTCAGGTTAAGAGTCTGGGTGTCGTCCTTGATAGTACTTTGTCTTTTGAAACGCATGTGAACAACATTACTCGGTCTGCATATTTCCACCTACGGAACATCAGCCGTCTTCATCAATCCAAATCAACAGCCATTCTTGTACATGCTCTAGTCACTTCACGCATTGATTATTGTAACTCTCTTCTATTTGGGTTACCTCACAAACTCCTTCATAAACTTCAGTTGGTCCAGAACTCAGCTGCTTGTATAATTACTAGAACCTCTTCCACTGAGCATATCTCTCCTGTCCTCTATCATCTACATTGGCTTCCTGTTAAATATCAGGTAGAGTACAAGATTCTGCTTCTCACTTTTAAAGCTCTTCACAATCATGCACCCACTTATCTCTCTGAATTGCTTCATATCTACACCCCAAAGCATACATTTCGATCTTCTTCATCTGCTTCTCTTGTTGTACCCTCTGTTCGTTTAGTCACTATGGGGTCCATGGCACTCAGCTGTGCTGCTCCTCGTCTCTGGAATTCTCTTCCACAATCTTTACAAGAAAGTGATTGTCTGGCTACTTTTAAATCATGTCTTTTTAAATTAGCTTTCTCTGATAAATTTTAAATATCTTATGTTAAATAGCTGTTGTTTTGTTGTATTGTGTCTTGATTTGTTTTATGACTATCATTCAACTGTATGGTGTCCTTGAGTGTTTTGAAAGGCGACTTTAAATAAAATGTATTATTATTATTATTATTTATTAATATTTATTTATTTATTTATTTGCTATAAAGAACTTTAAAGAACTTTTTAGTGCAGTGTAAAGGTCCCACTGATGATAAAAGTTCTTCATGAAACAATGCCAATAAAGAACATCTTGGTTACTGATGTAACGGTTGTTTCCTGAAGGAACGGAGACATTTAGACATTACATCAATACTGTCGTATTGGGGTCTCACCTGGGAGCCCAATCACCTTCAAGTGGTAACCTGAACCAGTGGACAGTGAGATATTTTGGCAGGAGGGACATAATGTCTCTGTTCCCTCTTTCAGAGATCAAGGGTTTCGTTAGTAACCAATACATTCTCATTCAGTCAGTTATGTTTAACGTTATGTCGATACAGAAATGTTGTTACATCGTTATGTTGATACTGAAAATTAAGATTTTCCACCCGGTCCTCCTCTGGGGGAAGAAGTAGTGTGATCATCACATCTTTGTTTATACCAGCTCCCTCCATCTCTTGGCCACCTCTCTCAAAGCCACTTAGATGGATGCTTTGAGGGTTTAGCAGCTGCCTGGACAGGGTGCAACGGGCTGGACAGGGTGCATTGGCTTTCTGCGGGGGGCCTGGTTGACGACTGAGCCGATGTAGATGCCATAGGGGATGCACCGTGCACCCCAGAGGACGAAGTCAGTCACTGTGTGCAGTTCCTGCATCAACCCCAGCTCAGAACTGCCCTCGTGCAGCTCTTTAAGAGCTTTTGCCTGATGGACCTGCAGGGTGGCCATGACATGCAGGGCAGAGGCACTGTAAGCCTTAGTAGCCAGTGCTGCTGTCCTCTTACAGGCCTTGGATGGGAGACAAGTATGATTCCTCCAGGTGGCAGCTCTCAGCCCAGACATGTGAGGCAGTGATTGTGGCTGTAAGCCTGGAAATAACCATATCCAGAAACACACAGAAGGAAAGACCTCTTTAAAAAGACGCTCGCCGCCCGTGCTTGCTCTTTTAGGAAATCTGCTCTTGTGCACCAAAGCGCTTTGGCGTGAAACGGCACACCTATGCACTGCTCTTTCATGAAGCGAATCACCGCTGGATGCGCCTTCACACTGGCAGGAGAAATCTCCTCAGGAACAAGTTCTTTTAGCAATTAAAATTGCTATTTCACTGCAATCAGGAAACCGCTTCTGTCGAAGGATGACTGGAAAATATTGATCGCTATATATACAACCACTCGGCTCCGATGCAAAGTATGAATGATTGAGTGGAAGCCGGCCTTACATACCTGTATGTCTGGGCAGGAGCGGCTTGGCATGCAAATCTCACTGGCCAATATCTATTGACTCATTTAGTTACCACCTGAAGATGATTGGGCTCCCAGGCGAGACCCCAATATGTCAGTATCGACATTAAGTAAAACGTGACTGACTGAATGGGAACCTTAATTGTTAAGAGTGTACATAATATACAAGAGTATAATAATGTTTCTGAGCAATAATTACACAATCTCAGAAATCAGTTATAACAAATGACTCGCAATTTTTCTCTTAAAGATGAAGACTCACCAGCGGCAGAAGCTATTGTCCTGACATCATTTAAAGGTAGTTAAATTACACTATTTTAATGGAGTTTTGTACTTTTTACTACTTGGTCTTAAAATTCTTACCTCTTGGTGTTAAAAGTGTTTCACACTAAGCCTGAGTTAACATCTTTTAACCCTGGGTCATAAACTGCCTCAATGCTTTATTAAATATTCATGCAGTCATAAAATCATAGTAACATAAATTATAATCACTGTTATTATCCCTGTAAATATATAAATAAAAAGTCCCATCCAGGTTATAAAAACGTACAGAGTAAAATCTCAAAACCTGAGATTAACATTTTCAGACTCTAGAATAACAATGTCAAGTATGATACAGATTTTGAACTTATTGTCATGTTTCTGCCTCTCCAGGACTATGAACCATTATATCAGCAATCAACATCATGAAGGAGTTTCTGTATTTGCACTGAGGCAGCTAAATGGCATGCTTATATTTAAAAAAAAGACTGCATTAGCACGGCACTCTTTCTACTAGGTGGAAAACCAGCTTGTTTGCTGCTTGAGAAAATGTTGAATTGAACTGCAGTGTTGTGGAGCTTTCTGCCTTAAATGAAGATTGTAGAGGGAGATGGATAACGGACTCCTAGAAAGAAATTACAATTATCAGAAGTAACCAAAGTTATATCTGTTATATCTGTCTACCTCTGTTTCTTTTGTTACTTGCAAATGCATACAGTCACCTAAAGGATTATTAGGAACACCTGTTCAATTTCTCATTAATGCAATTATCTAATCAACCAATCACATGGCAGTTGCTTCAATGCATTTAGGGGTGTGGTCCTGGTCAAGACAATCTCCTGAACTCCAAACTGAATGTCAGAATGGGAAAGAAAGGTGATTTAAGCAATTTTGAGCGTGGCATGGTTGTTGGTGCCAGACGGGCCGGTCTGAGTATTTCACAATCTGCTCAGTTACT
>RJVU01071825.1:323035-403665 GCA_003731715.1 Anabarilius grahami
TTTATTTTGTTGTTGTAATTTATTTGCATATTGAACAAAATATGTATTTTTTTCTTCTGCATTAGTGCCCCCTTTAACCCTTAAATGCATGACTGTTTCGCCAATCATTCTTACATATTCGTGTCTTTATCGACCCACATCTAAATCTAACACGGAGGAACTCTACCTGTCGCGATAATATAAAACTCCTCTGATATTAGAGTAACACTTACAGAAGAATATAATAAATCATATTTTGTTACCTTTTGGAGCTTGAAAGGGCTCAGTTTGAGCAGATGTTTAATGCCATCATCACTGTCCTCGTCAGAGCTCATTTCCCAGTAAATTCAGCAAATAATGGTTTTATGTTTGAGGTCACGAATATGAGCCCGTTCGCGATCTCAAACGTATTCTCAAAACTATATAATTTTCAACATCTTCAAAATCAATATTTAGATCGCTAACAGCTTCACCAGATACATCCTGTAACAGTTACAGTCATATTTGATTGCGTTTGGTACTTGCTCTGCAGTAAATCGCTGAGCCATTTCATGTTTTTCTTATTATTTCGTTTTCTGTCTGAATGAGTCGTCACTTCAGCATTGTGTAATAGACATTGCCACCTTGTGGAATAAAGGTGAATTGCACTCATTCCGTCATCTAAGATTCAATTATTGTTGTGCAGAAAAAATATACGTACACTCATACACACCTCGGGTCGTTTGCGGCCCTATACAATTTTTACAAAAAATGAATACAAAAATAGGCATTCTTTTATAATTTTATGATTTTTTTTCTTGTTATATTCTTTATAATGAATTGATTGAGGAATACCAAGAAGGTTGATGTCTAACTTTGAAAAATGAACGAGGAGGAGGGTAGTGAATGACTTCCCTGGTCACTAAAGACCCAAGGTATGCATTTAGGCAAGGCAAGGCAATTTTATTTGTATAGCACATTTCATACACAATGGTAATTCAAAGTGCTTTACATAAAGAAGACTAATAAAAATAGAACATAAGGAATAGAAATAACAGTAAAAACAGAATTTTGCTATCTGGATGGAAGAGCTAGCAAGTCTTAGGGAGTTTTTTGTTGTTTTTGTTGTCCGTCAGAGTGGATCTAAACTGATCTATCCGTTTTAAGGGTTAAAATAAATGTAGTTTACACATTTTATTTGAGATTTTGTTTTTGTTTGTGTTTTTTGTGTGGTGTTCTGGATTATTTACATTCAAATAAACATGTAAGACTAACACAAAGTTAGACTTTCACTTGATCTTCCAATCAACTGGTTTTGAAAATCCAAATGCACTAATTTTCTGTGTACTGAAGTCGATACAGAAATAGTAATAATAATAATAATTTTCTAAATAGTTTTATCCATTTAATGAAACACAAAACAGTAACACTTTATAATAACTCATGCTATGAAGCATTAGTTAAGCACTAGTAAATAGTCAATTCATCATTTATAAAACATTAATAGACATTAGTAAGCCATTTATAAATACGGCTATAAATGCTTGTTCTTGATTTATAAGCATATCTATAATGAGTTTAAACTTTATTAATGATCAATTTATCATATCTAAATTATGTATTACATTATTCACAGACCAGTTATTTAGGAGTTATCAGTGGTTCATAAGATCATTTAGGAAGTGTAAGTGAAGTGAAGTGAAGTGAAGTGACATGTGGTGACCCATACTTGGAATTTGTGCTCTGCATTTAACCCATCCAAGTGCACACACACAGGAGTGAACACACACACCGTGAACGCACACCTGGAGCAGTGGGCAGCCATTGCTGCAGCGCCCGGGGAGCAGTTGGGGGTATGGTGCCTTGCTCAAGGGTCTCACCTCAGTCGTGGTATTGAGGGTGGGAGAGCGCTGGACATTCACTCCCCTCACCGACAATCCCTGCTGGACCTGAGACTCAAACCCATGACCTTTGGGTTACAAGTCCGACTCTCTATCCATTAGGCCACGACTGCCTAATGATTAATCAAATATTTCAATGCACTCTTCTTCATACTCGACAATGGCACCGCTTTGCTAGGCATGGACCTGATTAAGGGACTCCCGCTTCGATTTGATGGACACACTGTGCTGCCGCTGCCACAATCCAATTCAGTCTGTGCCCTCTCCACTCCTCCATCACAGCGTGCTGCATTGGGCTGTGTAAAAAAATTTACACACAAGGTTAACATTTCTGACTCTGTACTCTGTATTACTATATGTCTAAATAATATGTATAAATGAATGTTTAAATAGTTTATTAATAATTTACTTACACTTTCTAAATTATCTTATGAACCACTGACAACTCCTAAATAACGGGTTTGTGAATAATGTAATACTTAATGTAGAAATGATAAATTGATTAATAATTGTATTTTCATACTTTATTAATAAACACATTATAGATCTGCTTATAAATCAAGAATAAAGCATTTATAGCTGTATTTATAAACTGCTTACTAATGTCTATTAATGCTTTATAAATGATGAATTAACTATTTACTAATGCTTAACTAATGCTTCACAGCGTGCAGTTATTATAAAGTGTTACCCACAAAGCTAACTTAAAGATACCCTATGTAACTTTATTCTGTTCAAAATTAACAAGATTTAAATAAGTCAATACATCATCAATATTGTCTTACCCTAATTCATTAATAAAAGTGTTTTATATTTTAGACCTAGAAAGACGAATGCTTTTCGTGCGAAACTTGTGTACATATGTCACTCACCCATGCGTGTTTCGTTATATGCGTACGATAATTATAATTGGTTGTGACACCTCCATAAAAGAGAAAACATTTTTCAATTAATGTTTTGATGTTTTGATGATTATTTATTTGTTTTATATTTTTGGTAAAATATTTGTATGTAAACCATTTTCTGTGGGGGCAGGGGATGTGTTACATTGAATGGGAATGTGTTGGGGGAAGGAAGGACTCTTATTGTAAAAGGCCTCTGGGTAAGGAAGTTGAGAGGTGGCCATTTTGAGGGAAGTTGTAGCTCATGAGGTGGCATGCGTGAAAGACAGGCTAACAAAGGAGTGCCTGGTGATTTTTGAGGCCTTTTTCCAATGGATTACCACCATTTCTCCTATTTGGATCATTTGAGGATTACTTTTTTCCTCTTCAGTGGCATTGCCTTAGGAATCCAGAAATCCCTGAGAAGTTAACGTGGGTGAGACCGTTGGGTTTTTTTACTTTTTCTCTCTTACACATTTTTCCTTTTTTGCTGGGATTATCTTGTTTTTTTGGACTGCTTTTTTTGTTCTGGACTCTGGTTGCTGGTATTTGGTTCTATGGGACTTTGTAGGTTTTGATCAAGGCACCTTTTGATTCATGGACTCAATTCATTTTATTGAATGGTTGTATGTGTTTTGAATGAAGTTTGTTAATACATGCATTGATCAATGAGAGTCTTATGCTTTGTACATGCTTTATTAAATTGAGAATGGTAAGGTATACTGACCAACACTAACCTAATAGAATCCTGTGATAACAATGAGACTTAAAGAAAGAGAAGTTTAATTTGTTACAGATGGTGGCCCGTACGGGGAGCTCAGGGGAATTTAATTGATATCCAACTGTTTTTCTCTGATTTAATATTTACTATTTTGTTTAAATAGTGTTTCATTTTACATTGGAAACTGTTCATTCTAATTCAGACGCAGAGCTAATGCCAATAGATAATGTGGGTGTAGCAGAGTCCCTTCCTTTCAATCCTGCTCCACCTGGAAATATATATAGAAATCCAGAATCCATAATGGAGATAAGCTCATTGCTAGGTGAAATGTATATTGACAGCTAAGCAGAAGAAAGTGATGAGGAGGCGCCACCCATTGTGAATCCCATAGGAAATGAGATGGGAACAATAGATTCTGAAATATAAAACCTCTCTCAATCTGTCCAAGAATTACGTGTGGAAATTAACACATTAAAAGATGGCCTTCGAAGTTCCAGTGAGAGTGCAGTAAACCGTGAAGCTGTATTCAGAGATGCTGTAAATCAATTTGATGACATTGAAATTTTCATGCAAAGATCTTTGGCTAAGCTAGAGAAAGTTGTTATAGATTGTCTTCAAAGAAGGGATGAACAGTGGTGAAAGGAAGTTGACTGTATCAGGAAAACCAGTACTCCCATGACACGTTTTTCTTTTGGGGCTGCTACCTCAGAAAGTGAGAGAATGCATTCAACGATGCCCACGGCTTCCTATCCTAAACCACCAATCAATTTAGAGTTCCCTAGTTTTGGAGAAACCAGAGAAACCAGTGATGTAATGGAATTTGTGGAGCTGTGTGAACATTTTTTGACACTCCGACATATGTCGGACACAGAACTTGTAGCCACCCTAAATGCTGTTCTCTCTGGACCGGCCAGGAGTTGATGGCTGGCAGAAAGAAATAAGGTCCATAACTGGGATGAGTTTAAAAAAGCATTCTTGGGAGCATTCCTTCACACTGACTATCTCACTGAGGTAGAGGAACAACTTAAAGCTATGATACAAGGTCCTGAACAATGTATTGATTTTAGGGCATTATGCTTAAAGTGGAAGGCTGATCTTC
Source organism: Anabarilius grahami (assembly GCA_003731715.1). Lineage (NCBI taxonomy): Eukaryota > Metazoa > Chordata > Actinopteri > Cypriniformes > Xenocyprididae > Anabarilius > Anabarilius grahami. The sequence continues at coordinate 327,596 of RJVU01071825.1, forward strand.
CTGAAGAAGAAGTGGTTAGAAGAATCCTAAATAATTGCAATCCTTCTCTGGCAGGAAGCCTAAGGGGTGCTGTGCATACAGTGGAGCAATTAGTCAAGGTTGGATCACTGGTGGAAAGAGACCTCAATTCCAAAAGAGATTGCTGGGCTAAGGTAAACCAAATTAAAGCCAATGAAAAAGGGAAAAAAAATCCAACAGCCCGTCATGTTAATACCTCCAAACCTCTGTCTGGACATTAAATGCTGTGGAATCACCATTTAAGGATGATCTAATACAGTGTTATCCGAAGGTAGTAAAACAGCTATTGCATGCATGGCCTTCTGTCTATTCGGGCAAGTTGGGAAGGATAAACCTGATCACCCACCAGATTCTAACCACAGATAACATCTCAGTAAGGTGTAAAGCCTATCGAGTCTCACCGCTAAAGAAGGAAATAATTCGAGAAGAGATCCAAAAAATGATCCAAGATGGCATCATTGAGCCCTCACAATCTCCTTGGGCATCCCCAGTGGTACTTGTGCCTATACCTGATCAAAGCCTACGGTTCTGTGTTGACTATAGGCGTTTAAATGCTAAAACCCCTCAAGATGCTTATCCTATGCCCATCATCCATGACATTTTAGAATCTATGCATGGAGCACAATATTTCAGCACCCTTGATTTGAAATCAGGGTACTGGCAAGTGGAAATGGAGAAGAGTAGCCGGGACAAGACTGCTTTCATCACCCCCTTTGGCCTATATCATTTTTTGACTATGCCTTTTGGGCTGAAAAATGCAGGAGCTACTTTCCAGAGGCTCATGGAGAGAGTTTTGGGGGAGTTGAGAGGCAGAATCTGTTTTGTGTATATTGATGATATCATTGCATACTCTCCATCTAAACAGCAGCATCTTCAAGATCTTGAAGTGGTTTTTGGTAGACTCCATAGGGCCAATTTTATCCTGAACTTGAAGAAATGCCACTTTCTCAAGACTGAGCTAAGATTCTTGGGCCATGTAGTCTCAGGAAAAAGGGTGAAAGTGGATCCAGAGAAAACAGCTGCTATTACTAACTATCCCGTTCCACATGATCTTCCTTCTTTGCAGAGGTTTTTGGGCCTTATTGGATGGTACCACAAATTCATTCCACATTTTGCTGAGCTTGCTGCCCCTTTGTATCATTTGCAGTGGAAAAATGATGTATGGGTATGGACCGAAGAGTGCCAGCAGAGTGTAGCGAGGTTGAAAGCAGCTCTGCGACAAGCCCCTGTGTTGACCCAGCAAGATCCATGTCATTCCTTTCAAGTACAAACCGATGCTAGTGCTACTGGACTGGGAGCGGTACTTACACAGAAGATTGGTGAGGAAGAATTGGTTATCGCTTATGCCTCAAGGAGTCTAAGGGGAGCCGAACTAAACGATTCTACATCCGAGAAAGAGTGCCTGGCTGTGGTGTGGGCAGTAGAAAAATGGCACCACTACCTCGAGGGGGTACCCTTTGTAGTATATACTGACCATGCAGCACTGTCCTGGGCCTTTAAGGCTCCAAAGACTACCTCTCGACTCACCAGATGGACCTTGAGGCTACAACGGTTCCAATTCCAGGTTCAGTATAGAAAAGGGAGAATGAACGTGGTACCTGATGCTCTATCTAGGTCCAGCCAAGATCAAGCAATTGTGGCAGCATGTGTACCAAAAAGGACCTCCCCATGGATCTTTGAGTTGCCTACATCATTGGCCGAAATAGCTGAAGCCCAAGGACAAGATGAGAATGTAAAGGAATTGATGGATAAAGTAGACATGAAGGATGAACAAAGTGATTGGATAAGATGGCAAAATCCAGCAGGGTGTCTTATACAGAGTTGTGCCATACGCTGGTGGTGGAAAATACCAGTTAGTATTGCCAAAGTCCCTTGTCCTCTCTTTCATCAACTACTTTCACAACAATCCTTTAGGAGCTCGTCTCGGGAAGATGAAGACCCTATTGAAAATCTTGGAGGTGGCATGGTGGCCTGAAATTCGAAAGAATGTGTGACAACATGTTAAAGAGTGTGTTGTGTGTCAACAATACAAACCTTCCAATATAAAACCTCTGGGTGTTCTTCAATCGACTGAGGTAAAAAGAGCCAGGTTACATGCTTGGCATGGACCTCATGGGACCCTTCCCGAAAAGTAAAAAGGGTAATATCTTTATTCTTGTGGTGGTTGACTACTTTACTAAATGGATTGAGCTTTTCCATTTGAGAGACAGTAAGACTCCCCGCATCTGTCAAATCTTAAAGGATGAAATCTTCAATCGGTGGGTGGTCCCGAAATACCTTCTATCAGATCGAGGCCCACAATTCCTCAGTCAGCTCTTGATTGATTTGTGTCGGAACTGGGGTGTTACTCAGAAATTAACTACCAGTTACCACCCACAGACAAACCTCACTGAAAGAGTTAACAGGACATTGAAAACCATGATGGCTTCTTATGTGGGGGAGAACCATAAAGAGTGGGACAGGTGGCTAGCAGAGTTTCGATTTGCAATAAATAATGCTAAACATGAAACTACTAACAGGACTCCTGCGGAGCTTACTCTGGGAAGACCCCTTAAAGGGCCTCTGGAGAGACTGATTCACTATTCACCAGACCCGTCTCAATCTTCATACTCCATAATAGAAAGACAACATCAACTCACTGAAGAAGTCAAACAATCTGTAAGGAAGGCACAACTTAGACAAGCTAGGTACTATAATGCCCACAGGAGAGATGCACAATTTCAGGTGGGAGACCTGGTCTGGGTGAGGGCTCATCCTGTTTCCAAAGCTTCTGAATAGTTAGCCGGGCTACAACTGCAGCTAACCTGACTACAATCGCAGCTTACTGGGTTACAACTGCTGCTAACCTGGCTGCCATTACAGCTATCTGGCCTTCAATTGCTTCTAACCTGGCTACAACCACAGCTTACTGGGTTACAACTGCTGTTAACCTGGGAGGCTGGGATGCAACAACGGGAAGCTAGGCAACAACCATTCCTGGATGGGCTATGTTCATCACTAGCTGTGCTACTACCACAGGTAACTGGAGCTTTAACATTAGAAGCTGGGTCACAACAATTACTGTCAAGGCCACAGCACCAGCCAGCCTTGTCACAAGCACAGTTAGCTGGGCTGCAGTTACCTACACTGGACTACAATCACAGCAAGATGGGATACAATCACATATAGTAGGATCGCATCTTCAGACTACAGGGTTTATATCAAATGACCCGCTTGTAACTCTATGTTCGGTTTCGAGACAATGTGACTTTATTGCACCTCCATTGACTGTACAAAAATGTTCCTCTGCTATTGTAAAATTAAAATTCTTGAATCCAGCAATTAAGAAAGAACATAAAATGCATTTTTTTCAAACTCTTAGTAATGCTAAAATTATTTGGGATACACGATAAAAACCAAAAGGTCTTTTATTGGGCCATATTAATATTCGCCGTATTGTTAATAAAACAGAGCAAATGGAACATGTATTAAGTGAATCTAATATTGATATATTAGGAATATCTGAAACTTGGTTGACTCATTCATCGCCTTCAGCAGCCGTCAACATTCCAGAATACAATGTATTCTGAAGAGACAGAGAAACAGGGCGAGGCAGGGGAGTATTGGTTTATGTTAGGGACAATTTTAAATGTGAATTAATTAGGTGGCCAGTAGAAGTTAATGTTGAATGTATTGGTCTGAATATAACACTGTTCACAGCAATGTCTTTCATAGTGATTTGTATGTATCGACCTCCCTCTGCGAAGGATATATTTTATGATCAATTTAAGACAATTTTAAAACAATGTAATTCTAAAAGGGAAATAATTTTTATGGGTGACCTTAAAATCAACTGGGATAAAAAGTTAGACAGAAAGAAACTGAAACAACTCGCAGACAAGTATAATTTAATACAGACTATAAAAGGACCAACAAGAATAGCAAATATGTCAAAAACAACAATTGATTTAATATTTACTAATAAGCCTGATAGAATCTCTAAGACTTTTAATTTTCTATCTGGACTCTCCGACCACAATTTCATTTTGTGCTCAAGAAAAATTAAGAGACAGCACTTAATGACACCTACTAGAGTTACTCGTTAGTACTGCATATACCAAAAGGTGATCAACAAAATCTGAAAAATGAACTGCAACAACTAGATTGGGCTAACGTATTGAACAACAATGATATTGACGCTAGTTCTGACATCTTAATTAAAAGCGTCAAAGACACTTTAGCCCATTTTACAAAAAAGGGGGAATACAAGCAAGAAGAAAAAACCTTCCCTGGCTAAATGATTACATTGGGAAATTAATGAAAGAGCGAGATTGTGCTCTTAAAAAATCTTTAAAAACAGGGATTACAAGTGACCGTCAGATTTTTACATCACTTAGAAATAAAGTTGTAAATCAGATTTGTAAAGCTAAAGCAAATTTCTTTATTGAGATAATTAAAGGGACAAATGGAAATGGAAAATTAATATGGGAAAATGTAAATGATCTGTTAGGACGAAATAACGGTGTAAAAACACAAAACCAGAGAATTTTCGCCCAATAAGCATTCTACCAATAATTTCAAAAATAGCTGAAAAATGGGTTGCCTCACAGTTAATTGAACACCTAAACAGTGGTGATACCCCTCTCCATCCAATGCAGTTTGGATTTCATAAACATCACTCTACAGAAACAGCCACTTGTTATTTTCTTGAGAATTTAAAAAGCCTGTTAGACCAGGGCGGCTTTGTAGGGGCGGTTTTTCTGGACTTGAAACAAGCCTTTGATACCATTAATCATAATGTGCTTCTTGCTAAATTGACTTATTTTAATTTCTCTGAAAGAGCACATTGTTGGATGCAATCATATTTGTCAGACAGAAAATGAGCTGTACAAATAGAAAATTCACAGTCATCTTATCTAACTTGTTCTGCTGGAGTCCCACAAGGCTCAATACTGGGACTAATTTTATTCAGTCTCTATGTTAATAACTTACCAAATGTTTGTTCAAATATCAAAATGCAATTATATGCTGATGATACAGTATTGTATACTCATGCACAAACAAAACAAGAAGCTGCTGCAATACTTTCTGGGGCCATGGTACAGTGACCCATTGGCTCCGAAACTCATGTTTACTCTGTGACACCTCCATAAAAGAGACTATTTGTATGTAAACCATTTTCTGTGGGGGCAGGGGATGTGTTACATTGAATGGGAATGTGTTGTGGGAAGGAAGGACTCTTATTGTAAAAGGCCTCTGGGTAAGGAAGTTGAGAGGCGTTGAGCACGAAAGATAGGGAACAGATCAGAGTACTTATGACTTTTTTAAGAGAATCAGGGGTATTCAGTAGGATTTGAAGTTAAATTAGTAGAATGTGAGGGAGGAATTACAAAAGGATATTAGTAGTGTATAGAAAACAGAACTAGTTATTTTGGATAATTAAAAGATTATTTTGGAGAATGTGTTTTTTTGTTTTGTTTTTTTTTGGCCATTTTGAGGGAAGTTGTAGCTCATGAGGTGGCATGCGTGAAAGACAGGCTAACAAAGGAGTGTCTGGTGATTTTTGAGGCCTTTTTCCAATGGATTACCACCTTTTCTCCTTTTGGGATCATTTGAGGATTACTTTTTTCCTCTTCAGTGGCATTGCCTTAGGAATCCAGAAATCCCTGAGAAGTTAACGTGGGTGAGACCGTTGTTTTTTTTTACTTTTTTTCTCTTACACATTTTTCCTTTTTTGCTGGGATTATCTTGTTTTTTGGACTGCTTTTTTTTGTTTTGGACTCTGGTTGCTGGTATTTGGTTCTATGGGACTTGATCAAGGCACCTTTTGATTCATGGACTCAATTCATTTTATTCTTTGAGTTATGAGGGTTGTATGTGTTTTGAATGAAGTTTGTTAATTCATGCATTGATCAATGAGAGTCTTATGCTTTGTACATGCTTTATTAAATTGAGAATGGTAAGGTATACTGACCAACACTAACCTAATAGAACCCCGTGATAACAATGAGACTTAAAGAAAGGGAAGTTTAATTTGTTACAGTGTGTAAGTTAATTATGCGAATGAGAAAGGTTTGCTGTGTCCAAAAACTGGAAAATGCTGCATTCGGACACATTTCAAGGTAGGAAGGCATCAAGGCACGTCTGAATCCAATGTTAGCTTCAGTTCCTGTTTCCTATAAGATACTGGCATCTGATCAATTTTTGAAGGGAGCGTAGATGTATCCTTCGCTTTGATATCCCACAATCCTGTGCATTCCATTCTGTGACAATTGAGCTGGAAAAATAAAGATGGCATGCGAAAGTTGTGTTTGCTGGTCAGTTTGACTGTAAATGTACATTTTTGACCAACATTTTCCACTTTTGATGTAATTTCTAGCGAGACATTACTAATGTATTTTTACTGTAATTAAATATTTGTTTACTTCCCACCAAAGCGCTATTTTTGTGTAGATCATTAAACTGTTACGCTGCCTCGAAAGTCTGTCTAAAATCAGTTTCGTGAGGTGACTTTGTGGACAAACGCTGCCTTACAAGTCACTGAATAAAAAGGCAGTGAGGCAACAAGTCAGCTGCCTAGCATTTTGCATGCTGCCCTAGACATGGAGCAGCTAAATCTCCAACTTCCGGTGAATCACACATTTAAAAAAACAGAGGAAAGTCTGCTGGCAAGAAAAAGAACACGACAGAGCTAATAATAAAATGAGAATTAAGATTTGCTTAGATTTTCTGAGATAGAGAAAACTGAGGTAGGCCTATTTGAAATGTTGTAAAAGTGACATGGATGTCTATTTGATGTTCAGAATGATTTTGCTGAAGTATATTTCAACAAATTAGAAAGGTATATTGGGGCAGTTCCATTAAGACATTTAAAAACTAATAAGAGTATCCTGAATTCAATTCTGAATGATACATGCAGCCAGTGAAGGGATCCGAGTTTTGGAGTAATGTGATTTCTAGTTGGCATTCTTGCCGCTGCATTATGAACTCTTTGTAAGTGTTTAATAGAGCCCTTTGGTAACCCAGCAAAAACGCTATTGCAGTTGTCAAGTCTAGATATAATAAATCCATGAACAAGATTTTCATTGTAAGGGAGAGAATGTCACATACTTTGGAGATGTTTATAAGGTGATAATCGTCTCAGGTTACGCATGTAACCATGGTTCCCTGAGAACAGGGAACGAGACTCTGCGCTGATTGCGCTATGGGGAACGTCTCGTGACCCAGGTGTCTGAAAGCAACTATCCAATAACTCCAATCTCTATTGGCCGGCGACAGCCTATGACGTCATATGGCGCGACCCGAAGTATAAAAGGAGCGCCTGGAGAAACAGAAGACATCCATCGTCTTGAGGGACTGTTCTGCAGGCAGGCAGCCCGAAGCATGGCAGGAAAGCGCAGAGTCTCGTTCCCTGTTCTCAGGGAACCATGGTTACATGCGTAACCTGAGACGTTCCCTTTCGAAAGGGAACTTCAACTCTGCGCTGATTGCGCTATGGGGAACGATATACCCACGCCGCCATGCTTGAGAAGAGTGCATGCCAAATAATATGGCTGACAAACGTCAAGCAGTTTCGAAGGAAACGCTTAGCAACTCACCCTCGGGCCACACCAGGCTGTCAGTGACAGCATTCCCTATGGCCAACAGCCCAAGCTGAGCCTACAGAAGGCCTTCCAGAGAGAGAAGGCCTACTAAGGCCGCTAGAGGCATCTGAGACCAACCTTTCCACAGACAAAGTGGTTTCTTTAACCCTTTGATGCACAAGCTATGAAAACCCCTTCTAATGCACAACATGGGTCAAAAATGACCCGTATTCATTTCCTATGTAATTTCACTCATGGTTGAATGTTTCTTTGCTGAATCTTTCATTCATTTATTCCAGGTATTCATTAAATATCTTGTTTTTGATTTTCTACAAATAATTATGTTTATTTTTTCTTTCTTACTTTATAAACAAACACCGCTTTTGTATTTCTACATCAATTTTACACACATGGGTCAAAAATGACCCATATAGAAACCTTTGCAAATTTTCGCAAGTAGGAACATATTTACTGCAGACAACTATTCATCCACCACACATTTCACGTCTCAACATGGCTGCTTTTGTATATTTGATGGATGAAAGTCATATTATATTTCAAATAATAGGCTATATATTATATTTCATAATTTTTATTTTTTGTCATAAACCAATGCTACTGGTCACCTTTTACATCTATCAGTGTTCCTGAAAAGTAACATTTTGAACAAGGTTTCTGTCCAACAGTGAAAATATATAATAAGTGTATCGATCAACGGTTTGATGTGTATTTGAAAATATTCTTGTGCTTTTGATTTTCTTTATCTAGAGTGTTAGTGGCTGGTCCTCAACAGAACTGAGGTGGATGATGACATCACTGTAAAAAAAGCTGAAAGTATACTTTGCACACAGTCAAACGCAATTTAAATGTGTATGTGCAGGTTGCACATACACAGTTCCAGAAATCAGGCGGAAATTATAAAAAGTTTAAAAAAAATCTGTATGCTGACCCTAACGTACACATAAAAAGTGAAGTATACTTTGGCCTTTAGAAAGGTAATGACACAAAAAAAAATTATTCAAAAAGAAAGGAAAAATTAAAATAAGGATTTGTTTTTTGAGTAATACCTGGAATAATGAATGATGAAATTAATTTATTGTAATATATGCGATATAGAAAATAACTCATTCAGGTCACTTTAGACCCATGTTGTATATGTCCAAAACTGTTACTTTTCAGGAACACTGACAGACTTAAAGGGTGACCAATTGCATTGATTTATGACAAAAAAATAAAAATTATGAAATATATAGCCTAATATATGAAATATTGTTACATCCATCAAATATACAAAAGTAGCCTTGTTAAGATGTGAAATGTGTGGCAGATGAACCGTTGTCTGCAGTAAATATGTTCCTACTTGCAAAAATGTGCAAATATTAAAGATTTCTATATGGGTCATTTTTGACCCATGTGTGTAAAATGTATGTAGAAACTGTGTTTGTTTATAAAGTAAGAAAGAAAAAATAAACATAATTATTTGTAGAAAATCAAAAACAAGATATTTAATGAATACCTGGAATAAATAAATGATAAAATAAATTTCTTTCAAAGATTCAGCAAAGAAACACTCAACCATGAGTGAAATTACATAGGAAATAAATATGGGTCATTTTTGACCCATGGTGTGCATTAGAAGGGTAGTGATACAAAAATGATTTTTATTCAAAAAGTAAGAAAGAAAAAATGAAATTGAGGATTTGTAATGATCAAAAACAAGTTAATTGAGGAATACCTGGAATACTGAATGATGAAATTAATTTCTTGCAAAGATATAGAAAATAAAATCTCAGCCGGGTCATTTTTGACCCATGTTGTGCATCAAAGGGTTAAGGGAATGAGGCCAGGGAACCAAAGGGAACCCCGTCCAGTCACTAGAGGGGAACGAAGTCACCCTTAATACCACCAGGGAGGCCAACCTGGTCTGTCATAGGACAAACTTAGTCTTGGCCAACCCTGTCTGAGTACAGAATCTCCATAACACATTCTTCATAGAAGAGAGCAGGTAAGAGTGACTGCAGAAAGGCAGGAGCAACTCAGACCCACACGTAGAGACGGGCATCCTGGAGAGCAGAACTCAGCTGAGTGCTATGAACCCTCCTAATGAGGGGAGATAATCCAGTCATCCTAGGATCTACTCAGTGCTTAATTAACGCACTGAGGAGGCTGTGCGCTAGAGAACCCTGATAAAGGGGAGCACAAACCAGCCTGGGGCTGAATCTTAGGAGGAGGCCTGATTAAGGCCTACCACCATGATCAGCTTAGGGAGCTAAGCACTATTACAACATAACCCCAAAAAGGGAAGTACAAAGCTCACCTAACAGGTAGACCATGCAATGGGCACATACTCATGGAGGCCAAAGAGGGGCCTACAGCATCATAGTAGCTATATGTGAAACAGAAGTATATTCAGAAAGTGGCCTGAAGGGGCCACCCTGAACACCTGTCTTGCTGCAGCAGACAGGCAACTTCAACGGCAGCATAGGAGACTGCAAAGCGCCCGCATGATAATCTACCCAACACAATCCAACGAGCAGTGCACTCAGTAAAAGCACCTTTTTACTCTTTCAAGCAAGAGGAGTACAACATACGCCAGTCCACCCAAAAGCCATGTATTTAGTATTGAAACTTACTCAGAAGAAATACATAGAACGCTGCCACCCAACGTGAACAGGCCTGATTAGGGCCTATCCGTCGTGGTGGGGCGTGGCCTTTTTAAGGTGGTCAGGTTTTCCAAGCATCCTGCCAACAAATCCACTAAAAAGGAGGCCTAGTGGGGCCTACAATCTCAGCAACAAGTGGCGTTCAGCAACTGTAGAGTGAAAACACAGACTGTGACAGACTCAAGGAGGCTGATGTAGTTATAACCAAACCTCAGTAAGGTTTTACCACCCGAACTCAACCTGAGAGGTCAGCCACTCAGAACAGTACTCGGAAAAAGCACCTTTTTACTCTCAAAGTGAGAGGAGTACATAACTGAACTCCAACACGCTACGCAGAAGGCCCATAGGGCCTACCTTAGTAAACACGTGGCATCAGCAGGTGGCGACCATAACAATACCAACCATTAGGCCATGCATTCAAAGATTAGTTTCTAAAAGGAGTGCATATAATGCCACATACTCCAAGAGAGGCCTGCTTAAGGTCTACTCAACAGAGGTGGGGCGTGGCCAATGGTGGTATTGGATTCACAAGCATCCTGCCAGTATGTCAGCTAAAAAGGAGGCCTATAGGGCCTACAATCTCAGCAACAAGTGGCATTCAGCCGTTTGTCCATATAACACACACTGAGACAACATGTAAACTAAAAGGAGGCCTTATTAGGGCCTACCGTAGTAAACATGTGGCATCAGCCAGTCCAAGACCATATCAACCATCAGGCCATACATTCAGTGAAAAACCTTCCACGCACTACTTAGAGAAGGAATGCACATTAAGCCGCCATACTCTACGAGAGGCCTGCTTAAGGCCTACTCAACAGAGGTGGGGCGTGGCCGATGGTGGTCTGGGTTCTCGGATTTCCAGGCATCCTGCCAACAAGTCAGCTAAAAAAGGAGGCCCCGCGGGGCCTGCAATCTCAGCAACAAGTGGCGTTCAGCCTGTTTGCAGAATAAAACATTAACTGTGCCAGCATGTGAACTAGAAAGGAGGCCTGTTGGGGCCTACCATTCTAATGACACGTGGCTTCAGCTCGTGAAATATTGTAAACTATGTGAGCAAACTATGATCAGCTAACAGCACTTGTTAGAAATACAATTGCTAACTAGAAGGAGGCTAATTAACCATAAGAGCCTACAATCAAAGTTATATGCAATATAGCTGTTAACAAGATCACAAAAAGGGAGCTAATAGAAACCAGCTTTTCTCAAAAAGTGGTTCTATACTACCCTGAGTATGCAATCCAACTGGTGATGCACTCAGTAACACCAATAAACCTACTAATGGGGAATATTAGGTCACCAATGTCTCCAAAAGCAGCTACATGAAAAAGCCTGCTATTATGAGAACAGTCGCTAACCTGTGGCAGCATAAGTAAGCTCACATACAAATGTAGGGCAAAAGTCTAGAACTTCAAAGCAAATGCAGCACTTTGATGTATATGCCATTTTCAAAGAGGAAAATAATTCTGTCCATACAGATTCTCAAATCTGTACTGAGCCATAGAGGACGGATTCTAAACACTAGCAACGTCAACTCAAACTTGATTAAAGAAAACAAGTGGCTCAGAGGAAAAAACTAATTTTCCATAGCATAAAAGTTCTAGAAAGTGGGGCCTGCACACACAGCATGACTTATCTACGCAAAGATAAGGGCCTACCACCTGAGATGACAGCATCAGGGAGTCTAAAAACAGTCTACAACCTAGCTGTTAAACTCAATTGCACCTACAAAACAAGGGGATAATGGGCATACGACCTAACAACTCCCTCGGGAGGAGGCCAGAACTAGGAACTATACAACCTGACAAGGGATAGTATACATAGGGTTATACCTAAATAACACACCTAACCTAGCTCTAGCCTGGCCGCTAAGCTACGGGCCTTCTTACAGGGCCACAAGCCTAGTGAAGCCTGGGCTTCACCTCCAAATTCTCATGGAAAAGAGAAAGAAAGTGAAGCTCACAAGCAAACAATCTCAGGCGGCCGATTAAGGCCGACCTAAACATGCATAATAACTGAAGTGATGAGTGCCAACTCAAACTACTCTAGAAAACAGCAGATGAGAAGCTACACTAAACAACAGGTACCTAAGAGGCGGCCATTTTGTGGCCTGCACAACATATATTAGCCAGCCTACCAACTTCATTTTGCCCAAAAACCCCTTACTTTTTCCTGACTGCATGCCCAGAAAACTATACAGGAAAATAAGGTCTTATTTTACCACATCAATATAGACCCTCCTGCGGCTCAAAGACCGAAGACTCCTAATGCTCCTTTTTTACATGAAAGGATGGAATCTAAGGCTCTTTTAAGCCTAAAAGATCCTCTTACTATCAAACAGAAATAGCGGGCCAACAGAAATAATCACTATGGGCCCAGCCATCAGTCTGACCATAAGACGCATCTGAGCATGATATTATATATACATTCATATAAACATATATATATATATTACACATACACACACATATATATAAATATACAGGAGGTGGAAAAAGAAGAGGAGAGGGTAGATATAAAATCGCCCTATGTAGCTGGGGGATTGATTACAAACGCAACGGTGTTTACAATCGATCACCCGTCTCACTCTCTCTTCCTCCCCCTCCCGTCTGTCTGGGTTCAGATACAAATCTGAATGGCTAGGGGTTTTTCCATGCCCTCCCGATCTCAATCGCGGAGATCAGAAAGGAATGGAAAGTCATGGAAGCTGCTGCATTAATGGACAGAAAGGAACCGCTCGTCGAGCCGTCCGCACGCGGCCCCTTTCTTAAGCCCCGGGTATACTTCACTTTCCGCGCCCGGACGCGTCACGCGCGCAGTCACGTCCGCGCGTCTTTCAAAGTATACTACACCACGGATGCGCGCGGATGACCGCGTTCGTCACATGCGCAGTACAGCTTTTTTTCTATGCTCTACCTGACATCGGACAGCAGCACTGAGTCTTGTCATCAACGTGACATTCACTGGGCATGATCGGAGAAGAAAAGAAGTGCATCCTTTCCCATATTTTACTTATCCCCCTCCATGAATTTGCCCCCCTAAACACGTCTTTGTACTCTTTAAACATGAATTGTACAAATGTGGTTACTTTCTAATCTCTAATCTCTTCGCACAAACGCTCGTCAACTTCGCTGTCCATTGTCGTGTTTTTCTCTTTTCAAGCGTGTTGTTTTTAAAACAGTCTTTTCACACTCTTCTTTGACGACTGAACACTGTGCTCAATACTGTGCGTATTGCCACCTAGTGGACTCTTCTATACTGCTTGCGCATGCGCTGTTGCACGCGAACTGTCTGCGCGGTCTCGAAATTTGGCCTGCACGCGGCCAGGGTGTGCGGCCGGCACACGAAAATTACGTCATGCAGACGGTGCACGAACGCGGACGGCCGAAGTATACCCAGGGCTTTAACGCACTCTCACGGCAGCTGCAGCCCGCCGAGAGGCGCGTCCCAAACACACAGCAGCTCCACACACACACACAACAGCCAGAGGAGCGCTCACGCCGGACGCGATGACGTCAAACACGAACGTCATCGTCATCCAGTCATCCTCGTCAGCCGCGGGGAAGCTGAGAGAGAGAAACTTTCTCAAACTTCCCAACGAGCTCATCTGCGAGCCTTATGATTGCGGCCACCGCTATGCCTCAGCACAAACGGGGCCAGAATCAACAGGCACAGATGCAGACACCTCTTCCCTCGGGAAGACTGTCAAACGAGAACGGAGCGTCCCGATAGGGAGACGCTCACAGTAAACAACAGACAAACACAGACAGCGCCCTCAAGCAAGTCTATGCGCGCTCCTCTCCAGACAGAAAATGTGTATAACAAGTGTCAAACCCTGGGACACGGATAAACACACTCTCTTGAACGTTTGTAAGGCATATAAAAACCCTACCGGAGTTGGTAAATCGCAATCAGACAGAACAGGACCGAAAGACGATGAGATGTCTTCTGTTTCTCCAGGCGCTCCTTTTATACTTCCGGGTCACGCCATATGACGTCATAGGCTGTCGCCGGCCAATAGAGATTGGAGTTATTGGATAGTTGCTTTCAGACACCTGGGTCACGTGACATTCCCCTTAGCGCAATCAGCGCAGAGTTGATGTTCCCTTTCGAAAGGGAAATGCTGTTTTGGTAACAATGCTAATTATATATATACATATATATATATAAACTGATGTCACTGTCAAACATGATTCCTAATTCATTTTAGTGATAGAGTTAAGATGTGGAGCAATAGATATTCTCTGCGTGTCATTACCAATTAAAAAAGTACTTCTGTCTCATCTTTTGAAGTTGGCCATGTTGCAATCTAGAAATTAACTGCAGCTAAAGCCACATGCCTGACCATGTTATATTTCAAATCTGAGGATGACAAGTCTAAAAATTTGAAAATCCTGAAGTGTTTCCAGTTAAGTGTGCCATATGCATCAGATGTTAAGCCAACGTGCCATGGGTGTGACGTCTAAGGCTGAGACTAGTGTGTTTATTGTCTTCAAAAGTGTCTATCTGCATGTTATAGCAATCTCGCCTGTTATTTCCTGGAATGTCACATGATATGCCTGTTCATCACTAGTGCCATTTGTGGACTAAATGTGCATAGAGCGCCCTCAGGCTGCCAGTATGAATTGAAAACACCGTACATCAGAGTATCCAGCTCTCTGACACTCAGACAGGATGATAGAGAACTAGTAAAATAACTGAGAGTTCACTCCTCAGATGCACAGCAAGGTATTGAAATGTTTAAAAATCTCCCTGAGAAATATATTGACAGCACAAAGAATTGCAGGACATACAGTCTAGAGACACTGAAATATCTACAACCTGGTGAAGACACAGGGACCCCTGTAAGTGTGGTGGGAGAGGGAACAGATCCTGGTGTGCGGTAGTGTTGTTTTTGGCGGCCTGTTTTAATTTTAGTTTTAGTCTAGTCTTTGTGTCAAGCTGTCATTTTAGTTTTTATTACTTTTAGTCACGTTCATACTCTTTTTAGTCTAGTCAAGTTTCAGTCGACCAGAAGTCTGCGCATTTTAGTCTTATTTTAGTCAGAATTATCCATAACTATTTTCTAGTTTTAGTCGACGAAAACTGATGACATTTTAGTCTAGTTTTAGTTGACGAAAACTGATGACATTTAGTTTAATTTTAGTCAATGAAAACTGTATTTTAGTCGCTTTTTAGTAATGCAATTCTATTTAACCCAGTCAATATAGTATAAGTAGTATAGTATACCTATAGTAGTATAGACGNGACAAAACTAAAATTTTCTTTTAGCCAAACCCATTTTAAACAAGTTTATCTTATTATATTATTGTTACCTTATAGATAATACCTTATAATGCCTTGAGATGTCTCTTAACCCTTTAAGACCTGAAGGCTTTTTGAGAGTTTTTTTTTTTCTTTTTCTGAGCGACACACACAAAAGTAAAGACTCATAACTCCAAAACTGTAGCAAGGAGAGTCAAAAGTTAGGTATCATTTGATAGAACACTTTTTAATTTTTTTGAAAATATAAATTACATTACAATTGGACATTTTCATGCTGAAAAACTGCTGATAAAAGACAAAAAAAAAAAAAAAAAATATATATATATATATATAGTTATTTATTTATTTTTTTTTATTTGACGGAATAACTCAGGAAGGTAATAAGATCAGAGAAAAATTATTTTTGGTGATGCTCTCCTACATGTGAGCTGCATCTGGTTCAAATTTTGTGGCATAAAGTATAGTTAAATAAAATGTTATTCATTTTTTCGCAGCTAGATGGCGCCCACGGACCGTAAACTCCGGTTTAGAGGCACTTCTCAGCACTCATTAGGAGTTTTTCAAAATGGTTAGATGCATTAAAAAGCAGAGTTTCTAAGCTTTAAGATGATACCTATTTTGTGTTATTCCATGTTGGAAAACGAACATGGATGGGTCCGGGATCGGATACACACTGCATCCCGGAAAGATGAGACACATTTTTAGCCAAGTATGTTAAATCATTTCCTGTGTAATATCTTGTGAACAACGCAACATATTATGTTGATTTTGGATTCATTTCATAAGAATCTGCTTTATATAAATAATGATGTGCATTTTCTATGATCTATGCGTTTTTCATGAAGTTATGAGCACGTGAAACCTACACATTTCCCTACATATTGGTCCCTTTCTCTGTGTCAGACTTAACTTTGTTTGTTGTAATTTATGCTAAACTCAATGCAGCTGCATCTTCTAAATAATGCCGCGAGTGGGGCTTGAGGAAGTGACGTCGCCTGCATCTGCTCAATGCGACCTGATGCAGCCCCTGAAGTAAGACACAGGAAATAGAAATGATGCAAAATAATAATAATAATGCGACTAAACGAGACGAAATAACGTTATAACATTTTGTCTCGTCTCGTTTTGGTCAACGAAAATCAAGAGACATTTTAGCATAGTTTTTTTTTTGTAAACCACATTTAGTCTCGTTTTTATTCGTCAACAATACTGCATTATCCATTTAATTATAGTCATCGTCACATTACCAGCATTTACGTCGCATCTCGTCTTTTCGTCACGGGATAAAGGTTCGTTGACGACGATATTTAGTCATAATTTTCGTTGACGAAAGCAACACTAGTGTGCGGTACTTGCTGAGCTTGGTTAGAAGCCCATGCAAACCATTAACTTCTTCTGGCAGATTTCTTATAGTAGTGACAACTAGGCGGAGGGGTGATTGTGACAGTGGGTTCAACTGCTTGTTGGTGGTGCCAATTGTTCTGTAGCTGTTGTTGTTTAAAGCTGACAAAGGTGGATGAGAGATGCTGTAGAGAAGGTTGGAAATGAGCATTCGAGTCTCAGAGTTGTCTGGAATAAACCTGTTCACTTTGAAAAGAGTTCTTCGCTCCCAAAACAAGTTGAAGATGTCTGTGAAGTGCACTTCTTGAGCAACACATGTGTGAAGGCTAGCCAAGTGTTTAAGTCCTAGCAGACTACTGAAGCGACCACATCCCCTTCCGATTGTGGGAATGGGGCCTGATATATGCACTTTGACTGATGTATAGATGAAAGAGTCCAGAAGGCAAAGAAAATTTTAGAACTTCAGATTGCTTGTTTAGGGGTGTCATTTGAGCCTGCATGTAATGGTGTTACAACAATTTTTTTTCACATTGGTTAAGTTTTATGCTTCTCAATAACATTTCCATTCCTTAAAGGTGATACAGAGGATCTTTTCGTCGACTGAGAACCCAAACACTGTTAGTTTTTGAAATGAGCGCATGCGTAAGAACAATCCCGCTCCTTCACAGCTCTGTTCGAGGGAACGCCTCCCAAAACTTGTGCAGGAGTATTGGAACACGAGTGTTTGTTTACCACCGGCATTCGCTGTGTTGTGTTAGTGGATTCATTATGTTGGACTCACCGCAGGTAACTCATAATCTGCAGTTGTTACTCCTGTCTCCTGACAAAAACATTGCATGCGGTGCCTGTGGAGTGTGGAAAGTTACTGGAGCACGCAGCCGCGCCCGTCTCTCACAAGCAACGTCATGGCAGTGATTGACAAGCCAGAGGGCCAATCGTTTACGCGATGATCGCGTAAACGATTGGCTGATGTTTTTAAGGCCCTACCTCGTGCACAGATGATGTATATTAATATTATTCCTTTCAGTGCACCTAATAAATAGTCTTTTATCAGTTAGTAAAGACAGTTTCAAGTAATATTGCAAAAATGTATAAAACAAAACATCCTCTTTAGCACCTTTAAGTCAGCAACTACAGAAAAAAAGCAGCTGTTTAAACCACTTTAATGCAGTTATTAAAACAGACTAGTGATGTCCGGTTCGCGAACGAATCGTTCTTTTTAACCGGTTCTTTTCAGTGAACCGGTTGAACCAGTTCACCAAATCGGTCTGAATCGTTCCAAACAGTTCGCATCACCAGTAAGCAAACACGAATCCACAAATTACTAAAGTTACTCACTTTTTGACATGCCTGACACTACCTCTCGAAATAAACCAACATCCCGGAGTTATTCAGTTACTCCAACAGTACACTGACTTAATCTGCTGTGAGAGAACTGATGATGATGAGCACGAGCAGCAGAGCAGCTGATATGAGTGCGCATGCGCGGCGCACTCGAACGAACTTACACGGCCTGTCACGGTTCTCGTTCTCGAGTCAAGAATCGGTTGCAGCGGTTTTCGGATCATCAGTACACAACCGAGAACCGCTTCTTTCGGACACGTCCGATTTGAGAACCGGTGAGCTGATGATACTGCGCATGCGTGTAATTTTTCAAGAGAACGAAAAGCATGTTAGTCAAGTTTTGTTTAACATCGGACAGTGTGATAATATAAAACATACTGGAAATATGTTTATGACTTAATTCAAAATACAAGTTTATTGTGCTTTTCCAAATACACCATAGCAGATTAATAACATAAAATACTGTACATAATACTGTACATAATAAAACATGCCAACATGAACATAATATTTTGTACACAGATCAAATAATGTTCAGAAATAGTTCTACAAATTTATTTTTCTATATTAATGTTATTTAAAAAGCAATATAGTAAAAGTTGAGCAGTTGTGCTTTCAAGTAATTTTTTTTAAGATTGGAAACAATTAGATTTATCAAACTAAACATTTTTTGTTTCATATATAATCCATGGACAGTTTATTTAATTTCTAAACAAGGTGATATAAAGATAAAAAATGACGTAATCAAACTACAGCGAGAGCAAACAAGCGACTCCTTTTGAATCGCTCTCGCGGTTCTCGAATCTCAATCTCGTTCTCGAGTAGAATCGGTTGCAGCGGTTTTCGGATCATCAGTACACAACCGAGAACCGCTTCTTTCGGACGTGTCCGATTTGAGAACCGGTGAGCTGATGATACTGCGCATGCGTGATTCAGCGTGTGATCTGAAGCTACAGAACAGTGACTGTCAGAGCACTGGTTAACTAGGACAACTGATGCTGTGAGAGGACTCGAATGAGGGTCAATCTGGCGAAACGTAAGTTAAATAAATCGTAATGTAAGAGGATCATGGTTTCTGCTCTGATGAAGATTAATTTATTCACTTTATAACTGTAAAACTTTGTTTGCACATCACTGCCTGTATATGTGTTTGGATGCTTTAGATGCAAAACTAAATTGTAAGAAACGCTTCAGATTATTACGTTTTGGTTGACTGATGTTATGATTACTACATTTATATATTTGAATCACTTGTTTTTCATCTCGGCCCGCGTTAGACGACGTCATCGCGGATGACGTCATTACGTCGGAGCGTAAAAGAACCGGTGAACCGTTTTTTTCAACCGGTTTATTGAATCGAACTGTCCGAAAGAACCGGTTCGCGGAAAAGAACCGAACTGCCCATCACTAAAACAGACATGTTGATCTGCTTTATCAATGCAAAAATGTTTTCTGAAAATACCTGCAATTGCTGAAAAAGAAGCAACTCGCAAGTCAAGGGCTCAAATAAAGCAAACACTGATCTCCATGATGGGGACCTCATTTAAAAAAAAACATCAACATCTAAACCTCTGTTAATTCTCAAATAGATATTTTGTAGACATCTGACAGAAATAAAGTCAGTAATGCTGGTAATGCTGATTGTGGAGTTGTTTAATCAGATCTTGAGATAATGTCTTTTATCTTCAGTTGATTTCATCTAAGGTTGTGGCTGAAGAAAGTTGTAGTTTGTGTTCTTATTTCTCTTTCTTTCAGTGCTTGTTCACAGCGGGTGTTTGTTTGAATGATTGAAAGAATGTTTCAGGAACATCATACTAACCTTTAAATAACATTCTACTAACATTAAGGAAACTGGACTGGAATTTTTATGTTCTTGGAATGTTACAAATCAGCGTTCCTAGAAACGTTTGAGGGACATCATACCTTATAAAAAATGTTCCTCTAACCTCAAGAAAACTGGACATTTTTTACATTCCCAGAAACAAAACCAAATATTTGGAGAATGTTCTTATAACAAAATTCTGTTAGCTGGAGGATCCCGATGTCAGAGTGGATTTAATTTATTTTGAATTTCCGATTCTAGTAGAGTACTTCTGCATCATAGCATCATTTTGCATCTTTGCACAGCTAAATGTAAGTTTAGTACATGAACACAACAGTCATATATAGAGAGCCATCTAGTGCCTGAAAGCTGCACTAACATCAGTGACGTTTCACTGGGATTGATTAATTGGTAAATTTTGGCATATTCTCTGCGTCTCAGTACACTGTGAGAAAACAAGCTGTGTGAACGTGAAATGAAATACTCGAGATCTCAATGGATTTGCTAGCACAAAGTTGAATTCAATGACACGCGCACTTAAAGGGTTAGTTCAACCAAAAATGAAAATTCTGTCATTAATTACTCACCCTTATGTTGTTCCACACCCATAAGACCTTTGATCATCTTCAGAAGATAAATTATGATATTTTTGATGAAATCTGAGAGGTAGATGACTTGTCCATAGACAGCAATATAATCAACATTTTCAAGGTCTAGAAAGGTACTAAAGACATTGTTAAAACTGTAGATGTGACTGCAGTGGTTCAACCTTAATTTTAGGAAGCGACGAGAATACTTTTTGTGCGCAAGAACAAAAACTTCTGTGTCATTCTCATATGTTGTTTACGTCCAGCACTTACAGGTTCTACATCCGAACTCCAACTCATTATTGGCCGGCTCCTGCGTCAGCATCACACGGATGCGTCATGCTGCTCACGTGTACATCTTTGGCCAATACTGAGCGAGCATTCGGACGTAAACACAGAAGACTTCACTGTGCTTACTGCGTCATCTGCGTAAGAATAGGGCCAATAGTGTACCTTTAAAGTATGCTTAGCTCAGTGTTATAGTGCATAATTGATCCTTGTCTTTTATTATCAATGACAGTGTGTTGTTTTCATGAGAAAATAACCACTGCTGATTTATGTTTACTTTATATTTTAATGGTCATTTAATTTGTCAAAAAGGAATATTGTTCACATATGCTATATAGCTGTAGATGTATTATGCTAGTGACATTGCAAGAACATATACACTAGAAACTAGTAAGAAAACGGTAATGTCTTGCATACAATATGTCATACAAAATAGTATAATATATAATCTATATTAAAATAAATTATAAAACAATACTTGTAATCAATACCACTACTACTACTACTACTACTAATAATAATAATAATAATAATAATAAAATCTATTTCACATCTTTCAGCAGTAAACACTGATAGTCCTCTTTCTCATTTAAGCAACCTTACTCATTCCCACAACAACAAAAGAGTATCGCCATCTAGTGGTGAAATACAGTAGCTTAGTTTCTGTCCCTTTATTTATTTCAAAATTAACATGGGCTAGTGAACAAACAGATATATCTAGTAGAAACATTTGATAGAAATTATCTGCGTGGTTTGGCTGATAAGATAATCTTACACATATATGAACTGATGTCACAAGTAGGCTATAATAAAAGAAAAGTGAGAGAGCCTGAAACTCATCTGACAGAAATCAACAACAGCGTTTCTTTCATAACCCTGAAAGTGAAATCTTAATTTATTGTTTTGCAAGAAAAAAATGAAAAAAAAAAAACGCTGTACACCTGGTAAATGTTCATCAATGTAACACAAAAACATATAAGCTTATGTGCATTTGGGCCCATATACCAAGTTTATATATTAATTGAAATAAAGTGTAATAGTCGGGTTCTGGAAGTAAAAACTCCATTAATTTAGTCCAAAGGGAAATTCATTTTTAAAGATAACTTATAAACCTTTTAAGACAGACCTACAGTAAGCTACAAGGTTGTTTGTTTCTGTTGAAGCCGTCAGCCTGCATTATTTCAACTAATAACCTTAAAATAATCGTGTTTAACAGTCTCTGTGGAAAAACTACATTACCCATGATGCTACTCAATCTTAGAAGAAGAAAAAAAGCTTCTGTGGTGTTCTATATGGAACTCTAGGCTTCTTGAGTCAATTATAAACAACACTTTATGCCAAAAAGGTAAGTCTACTTAGTGATTGCATAATACTAGCATAATGCTTCATAAAATTGAATAAAAAAAAAAGAAAAATAAATCTTAACCCTTAAAAGGTTCTATGAAGTGCCTGACAGAAACCATTACGGTTCTATATAGAACCTTTTCTTCTAAGAGTGGTAAACGTGTAAAATTACATTGTGCCCTTAGAAGTGAGAAACACAGATTTTATTCACTTCAATCTTAACGTAAGAGCGTAACTTGAATATGTTTAAGCTTCCAGTCTCATCCACTGCCATGTATTTTAACTGTACAAAAAAGGTCAGTTATGCTGCTTGATCTTGTAAACTGTTATTTGTTATCTTATTATTTTAATCAATTATCATAACCATAAACACACTGGTTAGTCACACAAATTATTTTACCATTTACTGCAAGAATAAGACACTGACAACACACACTTCTTATAGCAATGATCTCCAATCTTTTGTCCCATCATGACCCTCTTTTGTGGACAAATAATCCATAATCATACATAAAGACTCATCTCATAACACACACACAGTCACACTTCTGCTCTAGTTTTTGTACTACTCTGCTTACTCTCAAAATGAATTATTGAGGAACTGCTAATATTATTGGTTCCTGTATAATTGCTTGTGCTTTTCCTCATTTGTATGTTGCTCTCAATAAAATAAAATCTATGTTAGAGTAAATGTAAACCATTTGTTCTCTCTTCTTCCTTTTATTTAACTACCTTAAATATTCTACATTTCATTCATCCCCTGCGCTTCATCTGATATTGCAGAGCTCAGCTATCCTCCCCCCCCTCTCTCTGTCTGTGTGTTTGTGTGTGCGTGTGTGTGTGTGTGTGCGCGCGTGTGTGTGTGTGTGTGTGTGCGCGTGTGTGTGTGTGCGTGTGTGCGTGTGTGAGTGTGTGTGTGTGTGTGTGGCTGTGTGTGTGTGTGCGTGTGTGCGTGTGTGTGGGCATGTTTTTGTGACATGTCAGGACACAAATGTGTATAATGACATGGGTATGACATAGGTATTACAAGGAGAGGGTGATTTATGAGGACATTCCCCATGTCCCCACTTTTCAAAAGGCTTATAAATCATACAGAATGAGTTTTTGTGAGAAAGTAAAAGTGTGCACAGTTTCCTGTGATGGTTAGGTTTAGGGGTAGGGGTAGTGTAGGGGGATAGAAAATACGGTTTGTACAGTATAAAAACCATTACGCCTATGGAATGTCCCCACATTTCACAAAAACAAATGTGTGTGTGTGTGTGCACGTGCGTGCGTGCGTGCGTGCGTGCGTGCGTGCGTGTGTGTGTGTGTGTGTGTGTGTGTGAGAGAGAGAGAGAGAGAGAGAGATGAGCATGAGTGAACAGGAATAAAGCTGGATGGGCCACATAAATTGTCTCCATCCAATTAAAGACGAGAGCATACATTACTGTGCAGCAGCTCAGCCAATCAGGAGACACTGCTGGTAAGTACAGCAGTAAAATATTGAAGGGCTGAGTGAGCAGAGGAAAGATCCTGCATGTATGTTTTCCTCGGCTTCTGCATCAGCTGATCTTCAACTCAAATCAGTTTAGTGTGAATGATACCCGGCGTCTGAAGCCAGTGTGTATTCTTTAAACGCACCTCAAGAGAGGAGATTTTAGGCAATATAGTGCTTTTCTGAGGCTTTTGGCTTGACATCCCATTAAGTTTCTCTTTGGGACACTCAGCACGTATGGTAAGTATCCAATTTAAAATATGATGCCTGCTTAAAATTATCCAGTAATTTACTTGTCAGTATTGTCTATTTTGCCATTTTGCAAAATACTCAGAAATTATTTTATTTTATAGCATGTTACCAAATCTGCACGGGTGATTCGTTATCGGGACAGTGCCATTTGTACTGTTGTGTAACCTCAAAATCCAGCATTAGAACAAACACTATATATACCTATATTATATATTACTAAAGGCAAACCACAATTTTTGTGATTTACTTGATGGATAGTAACATCAATAGTTAAGATATTACCATCAACACAAAAGCTATCAACAGCAAAAGTTATAAAATGTAAATAGTTTATTTGGTCCCACTTTTATATTAGGTGTGTTTAATACTATATACTAACATTTAAATTAATCATTTGATACAATGTACTTATTATGTACGTACATGTTTTTACATTGTACTTATTATAAATACCTGCATGTAATTACATCTATAATTACACTGTTAACCCTCCCCTTACACTTTAACCCACCCTTAAACCTACCCATACCACCAAACCTGTTCCTAATCTTATCCACCTCAATAGCAGCACAAGTGTTTTGCAATACAACATCAACACAGTAAATACATTTTACTTATTTTTTGATGTAAGTACATAGTACTTAAAGACACCTAATATAAAGTGTGACTGTTTCTTTTTATCAAAATGATACAGTAACTATATGTATTTTTTTAAACACCCTTTTTATCAGTTTATATGCTTTCCGGCCAGTAGAGGGCGCCATGTCTTACTATAAATCAGGGGTGTCAAACTCAGTTCCTGGAGGGCCACTGTCCTACAGAGTTCAGCTTCAACCCTAATTAAACACACCTGAACCAGCTAATCAAGGTCTTCCAGGCAGGTGTTTTGGATCTGGTTGGAGCTAAAATCATCAGGACAGTGGCCCTGTAGGAACTGAGTTTGATGTGCTATAAATGAAAGAAAACTAAATGTTTTTTGTTTGTTTGTTTGTTTTTGTTTTTTTATAGATATAAACTGATCTGAAAAATTTTCAGCTCTTAAATACCATGTGAAATCAAGTTTAGATTTTTAATTTTTTTTAAGTTTTGTGGCTTTTATTCCATGCGTATTAGTGTATTTTGTACATTATTACATTTTGACGTTTGCATCACATCAGCTTCAGCTCCAAATGTTTGGCTTTTCAGATGCTACTTCATCAGTAGCTCACCTGATACAGCTTTGAAATTGCTAGATGGACCACCTAGGTAAGTGTCCCGTGAAACACGACTCACAGTAAAATAAGACTTGTAGAAGCAAGCTAAAATGGCATGGTTGCTTCTGAAAAGGCGTTTTTATCTCACATTTGCTTTTGCTGACACTATTTGGTTAGGTTTAGGGTTTAGTGTAGGTGGTACATAATTTCAATACATTATTTTAGCACCACTCACCGGACATTTCATTCCTGAACTGCCGCGATACATACAACAACCAACATAAAATGTAACCAGATTCACGTTCATCTGTTTCGGATAAAACTGAATGCGTTTTCAATGCCACTCACTGGACATTTCACTTTGAAAGTGTCGCAAAACTTTCAAGAAGCAATGTAATATAATTTCACAGAAATGTCGCCACAGGCACTTTTTGGGTTGTCTATATACTAGTGTACTCCTGAAAGTTTACAAAATTATCTTTTAGTAGTTATATGCAAATAAATCTTACACTCTTGGCCATGTCCAAACTTTAGTCCAATAAAACTCTTTTTATAATGAGAATGCCCCTTTCCCTTAATTATAAGTACTTTGTAATTCTGACTTGCGATAGCAAGCAGCAAAACATGGTGTGCTTTGCGATATTTGTTAATGCTTCCTTTTTTCCTCTAAACTGTAAAACCCGATAAGTTACGGTAACTCAAACCATTTGAGGAAACCGATTGCCTTAAAGCAGAACTAAGTAACTTTTTTTACCTTCATAAATAGTTTTCTAAGTCCTTACGATGGTTAATTGACTTGTAGTGGTGTGTTTGAGGCGAGCACTAACCCCCTCTGGCACGTCTATGCCAAAAAAACAGCACTTGCAACTTGAGCTGCACCAACCCGACACAATCTCGCCTCATGTTCACGTTCACGCGAGAGTGACAAAATGCTTTACGGTAATTCAAAAACAATGTATATATTATGACTTTATAAGACAATTTCGAAAATTACCCACCTCCATCGAGTGTACTGTATTTGCAAATTACCCACCTCCTCTTTCTTGTACTGTATTTGCAAAACTACTGCGCTGGTGAGCGTTGTAGTCGTTGTAGTCCAGAGCTGCGCTTGGAGTATTTACGACAGTGTGATTCACTGAGGGAACCTGTACGGGGAGCTTCGCAAATCTTACTGAGTTCCGCTTTAAACCATTTAAGTTTTAAAACCAATAAGTATGAGTACTGTAAACTCATATACATTGTTAAAGTCACTTATATTTTAATGTTGGTTTAGTCAATCATCAGAGTAAACTCAACTCACACTCATTCAGTTTGAATTCAGGTGACAAATCTTACTAAGGCTTAACAACTATATAGCTTCTTAAATGGTTTGAGGAAACCGATTGCCTTAAATGGTTTCAGTTCATCAAACTCAAAGTAATAAAGTTACATAAGAATTAGCAAAAACTAACATTGGTACAAAGCAATGATGACAGAACAGGAGAATCATGTATTATTGTTTATGTATTTATTTGATTAGCTTTTAGTTAATTAGTTATGAAATCTATAAAAGCATAACGCTATATAAACGTATATTCTTGGAAAAAATTATTTAAAAAAAAAATTATTTCGAAACCATGGAACAAGTTCAAATTTCTTTTAAATATGTTGTGGTCAGCCATAAATGTAAGATACAAGATTCAATTAATTTCTGTAACTTAAATAATTTGTTTAAAATAGCATATTATTTCTAGTAACTTATTCAGATTGAGTTCTGCTTAATATACTGAGTTCACAAAACAAATATTTAAGTTGAATTAACTTGGTTTTCTTATAACATTCGGAGATCGTACTGACGACGTTGTGAGATGGTAATCAAAGGGTAATGAAATGCGACGTTGTAGTTACGTTGTCAGTTAGTAAGTCATGAAATTGCCAAAAAGTATCCGTCTGTAGCCTACCAGTCGGCACGCGCAACGCCCAACCAAACACATTTTTGCGCATGTGAAGGATGATGTTTTACGTGGATATTGAAACGAGGGAAATAGAAAGCCTTGTTTACATTAGGAACAGTAGTTCAGCAAGCAATAAATGTTACATCGCGAATATGGAAACGTTGGATTCTTAGGCTAGTTTTGCTTTAAATAAATTCATTTCTGCTTTATAATGAATGCCACTATAGCCTAATTTGTATTTAAATTTATAATATATAGCTACTTATTTTTTGTTCTTGTTCTGTTCTGAATAAAATAAATTTAAAGCATTTTCTGTGGAGGTAGCCTTCTAAAATAACCAAGTTTATATAAATAATGTTTGTAAGTATTTATTTTTATTTACTGGTATTTTTATTTTTATAAATTTTATTGTTTGAAATTAAGAGGTTGAGGGGGGTTTTTAGAGTAAGATAAATTTATTTTCCATGCGATTACTTCCTCTTCATGGCCAGGTTACGTTTCTCTGTGTTGTAAACTATAGGGCAAGGCTTCTAAAATTTGGGGCATGATATTTAAATGACGATTGTTTTCAGCCGCCACATTTATCAACACTCGTTCATTCGTCCGACGGAATTGGCCGCATACAAAAGTTTAATGAATCACACGTGAGCATTGTCTTAAGCTGATTTTTTCGTTCGGATGAACGTTTGATAATTGAGGGCCAGTTTGTTTGCTGCTACGACCTACGTCTACTGACCAGCCAATAGAAATGCGACATGAAATCAACGTGACATGGCGCTAAAACTTAAAACTGTTTACCTCAAACTCTTTTCCCTTCTTTATTCGCTGCTTCCTTTTTTTTTCAACACATAAAAACTACAACTGCCGAAGTGTGATTCAACATTATCTTTTTGTTTACCACTAGCGCATGCTGATGACGTTTTATTCTTCTATAGAAACTTGCATCGTAGCCTACGAGTCAATAGGTGTCATCATCGTACATTCTACATGCATGTCATACTCAAGTTTAATAGATCCATGTCGCACAGTGTGATTTGTAATGATGTTATAGAATTGCTAAAAGCATGCAGTGTATCCCGGGCTTAAGAGTTGTTCTACCACTGAAATAATTTTGGAGACATTATTTTAAGGTCGAAAAACTACATAGTGTTGCTTTAAATAATATGAATGAGGTAATGGAAGTCAACAAGGCAAGAAGTTTGGTCTCATTAAAGATTTTAATTAAAACATTCAGGTAAATTTGCCCCAACTAATCCCTGTGCAATGGGCAATCGATTAATTACAGAACAACTACAACTTGTCTTCCTGCTGGGCTTGTTGACAAGCTGATTAATCTTGGTACAGCAAAGGTGCACTGTGTGAGTTACTACATTAGGGGAAGTGTGCAGTCCTATGTGTTGTAGTGTGTGTGTGTGAATTTTCTGCTTATAATGTGTGTATATGAGGATGAGAGAGCAGTGTTGTGTAAGCAGTGTAAAGGAGAGGAAAGTGTGAGCCTATGTAGGACAGAAGAAAGAGGGAGGAGCATGTGTTGGAGGAAGAGAGAATGGTACAGGAACATAAAAGACAGAGGGGCACTGTGGGTGAGTATGAGCGAGAGAGGAGATGATGGAGTGGGTGTGCTGAAAGCTTCAAGCACTGCGGTATGTTGCAGCGCCCAGCCCCCATTGATAGTGCAGCATACACACTCTGAACATTACTCCTATTCGTATGTGTATCGTATTCACGTCTTCTGCATTTGATCACACCCACGCGGTGCATCAAAAATACTATTCCTGTCCTCTGAGCACATCACTCAAACTGATGCGGTGTCACAGCGGGTCCGGCCGCACATGGTGACGTCCCCTGTCGAAATGTTCTATGTCTCTAAATGACCGTCAAATGCTTTCACATTCTTTAATTGTGTTGAAGTGCTTTTAAATCATTAATGTTTGACAGCATGGTACTAGTAATGCCAAGGTCATGGTCCTGAATAAACTATTGAAATTCATAAACGTAAACATTTCTACACCAGATTAGAAAATTAAGTTACAATTTCAATATTTTTTACTAAGTACTCTGTCCTGTCATCCTACTCAGAGAGTTAAGATAAAAACAGTGCATTGCTTCTGTACAAACTAATTTAATAATGCTTTCAAAGGGCTATAAATGGAAAGGCAACCTTTCATATAATGTCAGTATATTTACATTACATTAGATTATCTGACATATGAATGCATCACTTTGGATTTGCAAGATTAACAGATTCAAAACACGCACGGGTAGCAATTGAGAAGCAGTACTTGGGTTTTTCTTTTACCAGCTGAGTAAAATAATACCTGAATGTATGTTGTTTCAACAGCAGCTGTTTTGTGTGTCAGTGGTGCTGAAAGTTCACATTTTGGCAATTAGTTTTTAATAAGCATATTTAAAGGGTTAGAACAGTTCATGTGAGTACAGTGGTTCAACCTTAATATTATAAAGTGACGAGAATACTCTTTGTGCACCAAAAAAACTAAATAATGCCCAGAAAGCTACTAAAGACATATTTAAAACAGTTCATGTGACTACAGTGGTTCAACCTTAAAGGGATCCCCTGGTGTTAAGACTTGTATGGCTTAATATAACGTAAATTATGTCTCTTAATGAAAATGTAGTAGAAAACCCATGAAAGATTTACGTTATATTAAGCCATACAAGTCTTAACACCAGGGGATCCCTTTAATGTTATAAAGCGACAAGAATACTTTTTGCACGACAAAAATGCAAAATAATGACTTTTCAACAATATCTAGTGATGGGCGATTTCAAAACACTGCTTCTTGAAGCTTTGAAGCTTTACGAATCTTTTGTTTTGAATCAGTGGTTCAGATTGCGTATCACGGTATCAAACTGCCAAAGTCACCTGAACTATTGAAATTTCAAAACATTTATGATGAAACGAAGCCTCGTTTACTGAAATCACGTGACCACTGATTCGAAAGCTTCATGAAGCAGTGTTTTGAAATCGCCCATCACTAGATATTGTTGAAAAGTCATTATTTTGCATTTTTGTCATGCAAAAAGTATTCTCGTCGCTTGATAATATTAAAGTTAAACCACTGTAGTCACATGAACTGTTTTAAATACTTCTTTAGTAGCTTTCTGGGTATTTGAAAGTGTTAATTATCATGCTGTCAATGGAATATTTTCAACAAAAATATCTTAATTTGTGTTCTGAAGATGAACGAAGGTCTTACAGGTGTGGAACGACATGAGGGTGAGTAATTAATGACAGAATTAAAAATTTTTGGGTGAACTAACCCTGTAATGAATTAGGGAGTTTGGTTGAAAGCTTGATATATAACCTAAATGTATAAAATATTGTTCCATAAGCACAGAAACCATTACAGTCACAGTTAAAAATACCTCTTGGTTATATTATTATATCAATTTGCCAAGCCATGTTTCACAAGGTCTGTGAAACTGTGATACAGTCGACATCATTTCCTTTTGAACTTGGTTCAAATACATTTGTTTTAAGATGAAACAGTCTGGCTCAGACTGCCTTTTCAGAACTACACGTGTTTGTCTTAGTGAAGTAACTCATGTCTTGGACCTGATTACTGCATAAAAATAGGTGGTATGGATTTTTCAATTTATTTTTATTTGAAGTCCCCTGTAGTCAATTATTTTATCCCTTAAAACTCATCTTTGATCACCAAAATAACATATTTAAAAAAAAAAATCAAGTGATTTTTTTTTTTTCATGCCTTAAAATAGCTTGAATGTAACTCTACACCCTTGCCTCATTTAATATACACCAATCAATGTTTATGCAAATTAGCCCCGCCTCCACTCGCTCACGCCAGCTCGGAGAGTCTACTGTTGCTGTAGTGACGAGCAATTTGTTGTTTGTGTTGTGGATATTTAAGAAAAAACGTGCTTCGCTTCGTATATTCAGTTGAACAGCTGTGCAACTGAACTGCTCATATTTTCTGACGCTTAAATTGTGTTTTAAGTTATATATTGGTAAAAAGCCTTTGCAAAACGGTCTGAATCCACTGAATCCACATTCGTTTGGACTGCTCTCTCACTGAATCACCTGAAGCGATTTCTCAGTAAAACAGACAGTATCGAGAGAACAAGCAGCCTTTTTCCACACTTAACTTTGGCACGAGCCCATAGGCGCTCGCACATTTGGCACAACCCTTGCGACGGTTCTGTCATTAATTAATATGAATTAATATGATTAGCCTTTTGCTTGACTACGTTATCAAACAGCTAATAATGTGTTGCTAATGTTACACACACCGTTCCCGTTCTTCATCTCAGACTGAGTCAGACAGCTGCCATAACAATCAGTATCCTTACAAACGCTTTGAACAACTCAGAAAGTCAGTGGAGAAAGGCATATAGTTCATCATAACATCGTAATAGACTCACAATATTGATAAATCTACACAATTATTCATATCAACAGAAAATATACCGGGATAACATGGCTTCTCTCGAGACTTCCCTGCTTCAGAGCAGTCATAGTTAATGATATGCTAAAGCCTGTCAGCACCTGGTTGTGATTGGTTACAAGGTAGTCTGTGACGTCACAAACACCACCAATTTCAAACTGCAGGTTTTAGACTGTCTTTGGTTTACTGCAGTTTCAAACATAAAATACTCAGCAATGGTGCCGACTTATGAATTTGCACATGGTTTGTCTTAAAGCATATTAAAAACACTACATAGACATTAAACAACATTAAAAACTTGATTTTCACCACAGGCGGAAATTTCTAAGTAATTTCATAAATCATTTAAATTAATAATTAAATATTTTTAGATTTTTTTTTTTTTTTTTTTNTTTACAAATCAGTTTAGAATATTTTTATCCAGCTCTTGCCATGTTACTGTGCAAAAAAACAACATTCCACTCTGACTGTTGGGTAGAACTCTCCTGCTCACCCTAGTGCAGGATCATCAAAAGTGCACATTGAGGGTGCATATCGGCTGCAAATGTCGCTCGCGAACACTCTTCTGAAACCTAAAATGACAGATAGGACACCCTACGGTCTTGTGGACTTCACGATCACACGCACACTGAGGCCATTTCTAAGTCCAGAAGACCGCAAGTCCATATGAAGTGTGCTATTTGGGACACGGCCTATGAGTAGAAGCATTGTCAGTCTTTAAAGTGCTCCTATTATGCTATTTTTAAGGTTTAAGGTTTGTTTTGGAGGTTTCCTACAATAGGTTTACATCCATCCAAGGTCAAAAACACTTTCATTTTCGCATAATATACATTGCAGCAGCATCTCTCTTCTCACAGTGTCTGAAACGGTTGAATCCTTCAGTCTTTCTAAACCCCTCATTTCTGAGACCCTACTCTTCTCTGATTGGTCAGATGGCCTAGTATCTTGAGATTGGTCTGCTCTACTCTGATTGGTCAGATTGCCCAGTCTGTTGTGATTGGTCTACTCCGCTCTGATTGGTTAGATGGCCCCATCTGTTGTGATTGGTTTATTGGTCAGATGACTCAGTCTGTTATGATTGGTCAGGTGGCCTAGTATTTTGTGATTGGTCTGCTCTGCTCTGATTGGTCAGATTGCCCAGTCTGTTGTGATTGGTCTACTCTTCTCTGATTGGTCAGATGGCCTAGTATTTTGTGATTGGTCTGCTCTGCTCTACTTGGTTAGATGGCCCCATCTGTTGTGATTGGTCTGAAGGCCCAGTCTGTTGTGATTGGTCTGCTCTGCTCTGCTTGGTTAGATGGCCTAGTATCTTGTGATTGGTCTGCTCTGCTCTGATTGGTCAGATTGCCCAGTCTGTTGTGATTGGTTTATTGGTCAGATGACCCAGTCTGTTGTAATTGGTCTGCTCTCCTCTGATTGGTCAGATGGCCTAGTATCTTGTGATTGGTCTGCTCTGCTCTGATTGGTCAGATTGCCCAGTCTGTTGTGATTGGTCTACTCTGCTCTGATTGGTCAGATGGTCCAGTCTGTTGTAATTGTTCTACTCTGCTCTGATTAGTCAGACGGCTCAGTCTGTTGTGATTGGTTCATTGGTCAGAAGGCCCAGTCTGTTGTGATTGGCCTACTCTGCTCTGATTGGTCAGATGACCTAGTATCTTGTGATTGGTCTACTCTGCTCTCATTGGTCAGATGACCTAGTATCTTGTGATTGGTCTACTCTGCTCTCATTGGTCAGATGGCCCAGTCTGTTGTGATTGGTCTGAAGGCCCAGTCTGTTGTGATTGGTCTGCTCTGCTCTGCTTGGTTAGATGGCCCCATCTGTTGTGATTGGTCTACTCTGCTCTGATTGGTCAGATGGTCCAGTCTGTTGTGATTGGTCTACTCTGCTCTGATTGGTCAGATGGTCCAGTCTGTTGTAATTGTTCTACTCTGCTCTGCTTGGTTAGATGGCCCCATCTGTTGTGATTGGTTTATTGGTCAGATGACCCAGTCTGTTGTAATTGGTCTGCTCTCCTCTGATTGGTCAGATGGCCTAGTATCTTGTGATTGGTCTGCTCTGCTCTGATTGGTCAGATTGCCCAGTCTGTTGTGATTGGTCTACTCTGCTCTGATTGGTCAGATGGTCCAGTCTGTTGTAATTGTTCTACTCTGCTCCGATTAGTCAGACGGCTCAGTCTGTTGTGATTGGTTCATTGGTCAGAAGGCCCAGTCTGTTGTGATTGGTTCATTGGTCAGAAGGCCCAGTCTGTTGTGATTGCCCTACTCTGCTCTGATTGGTCAGATGACCTAGTATCTTGTGATTGGTCTACTCTGCTCTCATTGGTCAGATGACCTAGTATCTTGTGATTGGTCTACTCTGCTCTCATTGGTCAGATGGCCCAGTCTGTTGTGATTCATCTACTCTGCTCTGATTGGTCAGATGGTTCAGTCTGTTGTGATTGGTTCATTGGTCAGAAGGCCCAGTCTGTTGTGACTGGCCTACTCTGCTCTGATTGGTCAGATGACCTAGTATCTTGTGATTGGTCTACTCTGCTCTCATTGGTCAGATGGCCCAGTCTGTTGTGATTCGTCTACTCTGCTCTGATTGGTCAGATGGCCCAGTCTGTTGTGACTGGTTAATTGGTCAGAAGGCCCAGGCTGCGTTCAGCCCCGACAAAACGTTGCAAAACGTTTTTTAAATGGAAAAGGTGGTGCATTGAACACCCCGTTCTGATGACGCAAGAGATGCAACTATGGCAGCTGAGAAGGCCATTTTTTGTGTTCTTTCTGAAGAATTTTGGGAGCCTGATGAAGTCAGTATAAATACGTGTTTAATACTGCAAAATACACTCAATATTACAGTCACTGCCCTTGCCGTCCATAATAAAACATCTCAATCGAGTGAAGGGATTTGTGGAAACTGTGGTTCCTAATTATTGTTATCCAACATTTGTCTTTGTTTATGAAAGTTTATGAAAGTATCACTCCACAATACAATAGCAAAATATATAAGTATAGTATTTTTATGTTACATTAATCAGTGTCTAGCACACCTTCCTAAGGAAAGGATATGGACCAGAAGACATTGCAATTATTAAATGATATTTAGACAGACTTAAAGAAGTTCCAGATCTATACTTGTGCTCTTATTAAGTTGTTTTTCCATTAATGTAAATAAACAGGTGCAAACAATATACTTGCTCTTGTGAATTTATTTTGATGTTAATTACATTTAAGAGCTGTTTCTTTAATACCGCGTGGTTTATATGCATGTTGATGCTGACTGGGCTAACATTTTTGACACACCCACCAAACAAGAGAAAACGTATCTCAAACCTGTTGCACACCGTTGCACACCGTTTCCAGGAAACATGTTGTTCAACACGGAAACCGTAGCAAAACGTTGCGCACCGGTTTGAGCTTGAACGTGCCCCCAGTCTGCTGTGATTGGTCTACTCTGCTCTGATTGGTCAGATTGCCCAGTCTGTTGTAATTGGCCTACTCTGTTCTGATTGGTCAGATGACGCAGTTTCTTGTGATTGGTCTACTCTTCTCTGATCAGACAACTCAATTTATCGTGCATCTTTGAAACTTTGCAAACCTTTTTCATTCACAAACAGATATATACAGTGGGGATCGAAAGTTTGGGCACCCCAGGTAAATTTTTTTATTAATGTGCATAAAGAAGCCAAGAAAAGATGGAAAAATCTCCAAAAGGCATCAAATTACAGATTAGACATTCTTATAATATGTCAAAAAAAGTTAGATTTTATTTCCATCATTTACACTTTCAAAATAACAGAAAACAAAAAAATGGCATCTGCAAAGGTTTGGGCACCCTGCAGAGTTAATACCTTGTACTGCCCCCTTTGGCAAGTATCACAGCTTGTAAACGCTTTTTGTAACCAGCCAAGAGTCTTTCAATTCTTCTTTGAGGTATCTTCGCCCATTCTTCCTTACAAAAGTCTTCCAGTTCTTTGAGATTTCTGGGCTGTCTGTCACGCACTGCTCTTTTAAGGTCTATCCATAGATTTTCAATTATGTTGAGGTCAGGAGATTGTGAAGGCCATGGCAAAATCTTCAGTTTACACCTCTTGATGTAATCCACCGTGGATTTTGAGGTGTGTTTAGGATCATTATCCATTTGTAGAAGCCATCCTCTCTTTAACTTCAGCTTTTTCACAGATGGCATGAAGTTAGCGTCCAAAATTTGCTGACATTTTATTGAATCCATTTTTCCTTCTACTCGTGAAATGTTCCCTGTGCCACTGGCTGCAATACAACCCTAAAGCATGATTGATCCACCCCCATGCTTAACAGTTGGACAGAGGTTCTTTTCATTAAATTCTGTGCCCTTTCTTCTCCAAACGTACCTTTGCTCATTCCGACCAAAAAGTTATATTTTAACCTCATCGGTCCTCAGAACTTGTTTCCAAAATGCATAAGGCTTGTCTATATGTTCATTTGCAAACCCTGATTTTTGTGGTGAGGACATAGAAGAGGTTTTCTTCTGATGACTCTTCCATGTAGACCATATTTGTACAAGTATCTTTTTATAGTGGAATAGTGTACCACAACTCCAGTGTCTGCCGGATCTTTCTGGAGGGATTGTGCAGTCAAACGTGGGTTTTGACTTGCTTTTCTCACAATCCTGCGAGCTGGTCTGTCTGATATTTTTCTTGGTCTTCCAGATCTTGCTTTAACTTCCACTGTTCCTGAAGACTGCCATTTCTTAATTACATTCCGAACAGAGGATATTGGCATCTGAAAAGGCTTTGCTATCTTCTTATAGCCTTCTCCTGCTTTGTGAGCGTCAACTATTTTCAGTTTCAGTTTTCTAGAAAACTGCTTAGAAGAACCCATGGTGCTGATTGTTGGTCAGATGAGTCTGAGCATTTAAAACCTTTGAGATTGACATCACCTGGTCTTTCCAGACGATGATTGAGAACAATCCATGACACTGTCAGGTCTCAGCTTTCCAAAGGGGGCGGTGCATGCTATAAACTCTGCAGGGTGCCCAAACTTTTGCAGACGCCATTTTTTTTTTTTTCTGTTATTTTGAAAGTGTAAATGATGGAAATAAAATCTAACTTTTTTTGACATATTATAAGAATTTCTAATCTGTAATTTGATGCCTTTTGGAGATATTTCCATGGCTTCTTTATGCACATTAATACAAATTTTTACCTGGGGTGCCCAAACTTTCGATCCCCACTATATATATATATATATATATATATGAAGAGTTCAGATGCAAAAGCCTCTAAGTGCCGTCTGAAATTTTCTTCTAAAATGAGCATTTTTATCAAGCTTATATGTTTAAATTCAGTAAGTTCACTTTAATGACAATTAATAGGTCATTTGCATTGCCATTAAAGTGAATTAACTGGACATAAACATACGAGCTTGATAAAAATGCTCATTTTAGAAGAAAATTTCAGATGGCACTTAGAGGCTTTTGCATCTGAACTCTTCATTTAAATATATGCATGTCTGAATGAACACACTTGAAATAGCACAAATTAGAAAAAAAAGAATAAACAAAGAGTTGAATTAACAAATATTTGAAATAACTCACATTTGAACAAATGAACGAACAAACATTTGAACAAATGCACATTTGGACAAACTGACATTTGAATGAACAANAAATGAGACAGTGCAGTTACGGTTAAGCCCACAAGGGTTAAATGCTCTCATCTAGGCATTAGCCGGGGAGTATGCAGTAGTTTCCCTTCATGATGCTTTCTGCATGTCAGTGCTTGAAGCTTTATGCGTGTGTGTGTGTGTGTGTGTGTGTGGTTTTAGACGAGCTTGAATTGCATCTTTATTTCTTGTCATGGTGCTGTAAGAAGAGCAGAGCATTAAGGAAGGGAGGGAGGGAGAGAGAAGGGGAAAGAATTTAATCAAATTTAGACCTCCAAGAATAGAGGCGGTAAGAATAGAGGAGAGAGAGAAAGAGGAGGAAGAAGAGAGAGAGAAAGAGGAGGAAGAAGAGAGAGAGGAACAGGGAGTTGTGGCAGGACAAACTGCAGGCACCACTGAAAATGCTGCAGTGAGCTGCATAATTAATCCAAAGGGAAGGCAGAGAGGAGGAGCCAGGGGTGGAGCTTAGAGCAAGCATGATTGAGTGTTACCATGCTCCTCTCAAGCTTTGTATTACTGTATTCCCTTTGTACTTTAGGCTTACCATGTTGTGTTCCTCTGTGATATTGGGAGGAGGTTAAAGACAGAGGAGGACATCGCAGCTCTTCTGCCATCAATTCATATTCAAGCGATGACAGTAGTCTCAAAGAGTACACACTGTCCTCTGCATGTCTGTGGAGATACATCTCATGTTGTGCATCGCAAATAATTTAGATTCTCCCAATCGTGCTGAATGGATGTGTTCATTTAGCCAGAAATAAAATGGCTGTTTTCCAGTAAAGGAGTGTACAGTGGGTGAACACAGTGCCTAGAGAGAATGTTAAAAGCAGTTGTCCTCTGCTGTGAAAATGGAAAAAGAAAAAACGAAAAAAAAAAAAGATATGTAATGGCTTGAACCAGCTAAAAGATCATTGAAAGAGCTAACAAGCTTTTCAAGGTCAAGGCTGTCTCCATATACGCTGACTTCCCCCACTTATAATTCCAGCTTAAAATTCTCACAATAACTTCAATAGACCTGCAGTGGAGCACAGTAACAGGGCTCTCTGACATTTGTACATCCTAAAATTGGGAAGGGAAGTGACTGAATTCTTACAGTTTTTAAGAGATATGAATGTTAAAATGTAAAAGTAGAAAGGGTTGTTCCACCTACACAGTGCTAGTAAAAAAAAAAAGGCAACCTTTTACCTTGTAGTATAATTTAAATATTAATAATTCTTTTGACAATTTGGTAACACTGTATTTTACAGTGTCCTTGTTATACATTACATGTACTTACTATAGTAAAAACAGTAAATAATGCATAAATACTTGCAACTAACCTTAAACCAACCCTTATTACTAACTGTAATTCTATATTGTGCCTTACAACATTAAAGTAATGAAAGAAAAAGGCTCTGAAAATTACCAGATATAACCAGAATAACAAGATTGGAAAAGTCATCAATCCCCTGATTTAATACTTCGTAGAGCCACCTTTTGCTTCAATTACAGCCATTGTTTTTGGATATGTCTGTATTAGCTTTGCACACCTAAATTGGGGAATATTTGCCCATTCTTCCTTGCAGAATTGCTCAAATTCCGTGGTGAAAAGCAATGGACTGCTCTCCATCGACAGATTTTCTATGGGATTTAAGTCAAGGACATTCACCTCCCTATCCTTTAGCCATTGTGTTGTTCTTTTGGCGGTATGTTTAGGATCATTGTCGTGTTGGAAGGCCCATCTTCAGGTGTCTAGCAGAGAGATGCAGGTTTTCCTCAAGAATTTGAATGTACTTGGCAGTATTCATTTTCTCTTAAGTCCTGACCAATCGCCCAGTCCCTGCTGAAGAGAAACACCCCCACAACATAATGCTGCCGCCACCATGCTTCACAGTAGGTATGGTGTGTTTTGGTTGGTGTGGTGTTTACATCTATCTGTCTGTCTATGTTACAAATTTACATTTTCATTTCATTACAAACTACTGTCTTTAATTTTACTTCTTATTTAGCTGATATAACCGTACAGTATAAGGTTTGTCATGGGCTCGATCCCCATGGAATTTTTTAACTGATATATGCACTTTAAAAATGATTTAGGTTTAGATATTGAACATTTGGTCTGAGGGCACCACAGAGGTGCATTAAAGTCAAGACTTTGAGGTCTCTGTGCTGTAGTAAATTTGCTCCACTTCCACCATCTGCCAGAGAATGGACGTGTGAGGCAGGAGAGCACGGAGGAATCATTGATCAAAGCCGCTGTTTACTTCTAGTGTAGAGCAAGAGCAAACCTACAAAAGATCTAGAGAGAAAGAGAGAGAGAGAGACAGACTGGCCTCCCAAGACATGAATGCCAAATGAGGTCTGTACACAGAGCAGTCCTGCCCTTTCAACACTGTAAACACTTCAACACTGCACTGAAAACAACACCTATGTTAAGGATGTCTACAGACCACAATATCTAGGAAAACTGGGCATGGGGTTGTTTGACTTGAGCCAATAAGCAATCACCTCCCAATGCCCTTGTAATCCCCCTACCAACCATCTAGCAACACCCTGGAAACCACCCAAAACACATTAGCATTGTGGTGGTGAGTTTTGAAAATGAAGAAAACTAGTTAAAAAGGCATAATGAAATGTTTACAGAACCATTAAAAAACACCCAACTGCAAAGGCATCGATATGACAAATTGAATATGGAAAGACTGCACATTGTCTGGCGTCATTTGCATCTTATATGACTAATGGAGCGAGAAAGTGTTCTTTCAGCTGAGAAATATTAAATTGAGAAGTTATTGGAAAAATAATTTCCCCTTTAAAGGTTGTTTTTGCATTGGCATCAGCTACATTATCTCATAAGTCATATTAAATAGAAATTCTGCAGTAGTGAAGTGTACAATTCTTTAGGGAGCACAACATAAATAAATGTCACAGAAATCACTGGTGGCTCCAGTTAACACTCAGATAAACATAAACATGGGGATGTTATAGAATACATTAAGTCTCCCTACAAGCATTTAGCTATAAATTACATTCTTATATGTGGAATGTCATAAACTACTAGTCTAACTGGAAAACCAGCTGACAATTCACACATTTAAGGCAAGCAGCACTAAACAATGTATATCATTTGTGTATCCAACCATTTGAGGCACTATCCACATTCTCCCCAAAGGGCTGGAGTCATTTGCAGACTTTAAAGCTCACAGCAGTTCACCTCGGGAGGCTGATACCTCCACAATTACCACATGGCTGCTAACTGAGAATCGATTAGCCCTGTCCTCTCCTTTCCTGGCCATGATTGATTGTTGATTCAACTCCAAGATTATAGAGCCATGTGTAATTTGGTGATAAACATTCACACCTTGAAAATGACTGTAGGTGTGTTTGTGGATTGTTTGTGTGATTGTGCACCTGCTTGCAGTGTAAAAAGTGAAAATGTGCAGTTGTTACTTTAAAGTCGGCATGAAACAGAAGTTAAACCATTATTTTAAATTGTAATATTCCACAATATTACTGTTTTTTTTATGTGTTTTGATCAAATATTTGCAGGCTTAAAAGAGCATAAAAGACTTATTTCAAAAACATCAGAAATAGTAATGTGTCCAAACTTTTTACCGGTAGGCCTACTGTATTTTTCAACCAGATCTGGTCATTAAAAATTACTAGTGTGACATTTATTCAGGTTAATTCAGACCTTTTGAATATATATATATTTTACTCAACTGAAATCAGCTGTTTACATGTTACAACGTGAATCATGTTTTAAATTAACTGACAAAATATTTTAACAGTGTGGTTTGGAAACTTAGGAATACAAAATAAACAAAAACATTTACTTGCCTATATTTGTTAGAGTGACAGAATTTTGTGAAACAATCACTTTAATATGCTCTAGGTTTTAAGATAAGCCTGAAAAATGCCTCAAAAAAAAAAAAGAAACTTTGGTAGGACTGCGCCTTGGTGGCGCTATATTTGAACAAAACATGAAATAGGCTTTAACTACAGTACCGTTGGTCTGATTGACATGCAGTGTCTTTGTCTCAGTAGTTACCATAGTCCATTCTGACACTGTATTTTTCTTTAAAAAAATATTTTGATATTTGATAGAATCTTTGATGCCATGTATCTGAACAAGATGTCCAGGACCTCCAGTAGAAAAATATATTTAACTGTACACATGGGGTACTTTTTTTCAACCCATCTTGTGTGTTTGCTGCCAAAAAGGTCTTTTTTTAAAAGTTGAATCTGACCATAGATCCCTGTCCCGTTTGGAGTTCCAGTAGATTCTGTTGACTGAATATGCTGGAGTTTGTTTTTGAATGAGAGCAGAGGATTTTTATTTTCTTTTATTTTTTTCCTTTCTGTCTTTTTTTTTTTGGGGTTTTCTGACCCTAAGACTACACTTTTTTTTCTGCAGTTTTCCAGCTGTGATCCTTGAAGAGTTTTTGGCCACTCAAACTATGTTCCTCGCCGCTCATTAAGACAATATAGACACACATCCTGTTCCAGGCATATTCATAATGTCATATTCAAATTTCATAATCCTGTTGTTTGGAACTTCTTAATTATTGCCATTATGGTGGAAATGGAAATTTCTATTTTTTTGAATCTCTCTTGCTGCACATCAGATCTTTATTCTTTTGCTTTACTTATTGTTATGGATGATTAAGGGATGTTTTTCCTCATATTTACTGATTGTGATGGATGATTAAGGAAACTTGGCCTTTGTATTTTCTCATATATCTATGGTCAGATAACNNNTTTTTTTTTTTTTTTTTTTTTGGCAGCAAACCCACAAGATGGGTTTGGTGCACACAGGTATTTAAAAAAAGTACCCTATGCGTACAGTTAAATATACTGCTGGATCTTTATGTTAGAAGTCATGGCGGGACAATTTCATGTTCCTAGTCACACTAGTGTGCTAAAAATTATGAAATGTAAATATGAATGGGAATATACTTCAGAGATACTTTACTCATAAGAATTTCTAGCGAGGGAACTTCTGCACTGAATCAGTTGCTGACGGTATGAGGATGCTCCCTCGCGAAACCTGCATACAAACACACCATTCAATGGCGATGACGATGACATTGCAATGTGTACCCTTGCAAATACAAAGGGTTCTTAAGAACACATCATCAGCGTCTTTGTCTTTAGGAAGTGGTTTGTTTGTGTGCTGTGTGAAGATAGCAGTGTGTGTAAAGAAAGAAAAATAGAAGGTAAGCATAATTGCAGGATGGTGAGCAGACATTTCAAACTCTGTGTTCCTCTGTGCCCTCGTTTTTTTTAATGCCTGGCGATGGTCACAAGCTGTGTGTGTTTAGTGGTGTCAGTAGAGGCAGATACAGTGCTCAGCATAAATGAGTACACCCCCTTTGAAAAGTAACATTTTAAACAATATCTCAATGAACACAAAAACAATTTCCAAAATGTTGACAAGACTAAGATTTATATAACATCTGTTTAACTTGTAACATGAAAGTAAGGTTAATAATACAACATTTTCAGTTTTACTCAAATTAGGGTGATGCAAATATGAGTACACCCTACAGAAAGTCTCTGGAGCAAAGCTAAATTTTAGACTACAAATTTCTAATTTAACAAGAACTCAACCACAGGCGAGTCTAATTATTCATTACACAGGTGTCCAGCAGACAGTTGACTATAAAAGTATGTTAAAACCCCTTCCCATTTCATGCTATCAGCAATGGCACCACATGGAAGAGAAATGTCACAAGACCTGAGAAAGAAAATAATTTCTTTACACCAGAAAGGTGAAGGCTACAAGAAGATCAGCAAAGCTTTACTTATCAGTCAGAATACTGTAGCAAAAATGGTACAAAAATTTTAAAAAGATGGAACTGCAACCATCTCACAGAGACATCCAGGTCGTCCATGGAAGTTAACACCTCAATAGGAGCGTCTTCTGATGAGAAGTGCTCTATACTGAAAGAGAAGATGCTACCATCACTCCGAGCCCTTGGTCGTCGTGCACTTTTCCAACATGACAATAATCCTAAACACACATCTAAGGCCACTGTTGGATTTCTGAAAAAGAACAGGGTGAAAGTCATTCAGTGGCTCCTGATCTGAACCCAATCGAACACCTATGGGGAATTCTGAAGAGACAAGTTGAGCATCACTCTCCATCCAGCATCCAGTCTCTAAAAGAGGTAATTCTTGAAGAATGGAAAATGATAAATGTTGCAAAATGTTGCCATGTTCATTCCATGCCTAGAAGACTTGATGCTATCATTAAAAATCATGGAGGCCATTCAAAGTACTAGATGTAGTAGTTTTTGTTGTGGGGTGTACTCATTTTTGCATCACCCTAATTTGAGTAAAACTGAAAAAT
This sequence comes from Anabarilius grahami, assembly GCA_003731715.1. NCBI lineage: Eukaryota > Metazoa > Chordata > Actinopteri > Cypriniformes > Xenocyprididae > Anabarilius > Anabarilius grahami. The sequence continues at coordinate 371,066 of RJVU01071825.1, forward strand.
GTGTAATCTAAGTTATATTATTAACCTTACTTTCCTGTTATAAGTTAAACAGATGTTATATAAAACTTAGTCTTGTCAACATTTTGGAAAAATTTTTTGTGTTCATTGAGATATTGTTAAAATGTTACTTTTCAAAGGGGGTGTACTCATTTACGCTGAGCACTGTATATCTATACTAAAATATGTGTTTCCTGTTCCGCGCAGCATAATGCTGAATACGATGAGCTAGTAGGGCTTAAGACTCGTGCTACAGCCTGACTAAGCTTGAACAGGTCCGGCGAGATTGCAGAAGGTTGTTTAGATGAATGATATCTGTGGAGTCATAAGTGTGCAGTTCCGGTGAGCCTTCCTTTTCTCCCAGATCTTCACACTGAGGTGTCAGGTGCGTGGAGAATTCCATACTCTACTCCCATGGTTGTGAAGTGAAACCATAATAGAGAAGCCACACACACAGATCTGGTTGCTGTGAAAAACTTTTTCATTTCTTTCAGCTCCTTTTAAATTGTCTGTGATGAGTTCCTGGGGAGTAGAGCAGAGGTGAGTGTGGCTAAAGCTAACTCTGCTTCTGAGGAATTAGGGTGTACTCACACTAGGTGCTCTGAACTGTGGCCGAGCGCGTTTGACCCCCAAAGCCCAGTTCGTTTGACAAGTGTGATCGCTCCGTTCCGTGCCTGGGCGCTGTTTGTTAAGCCGGCCCTGGCTCGCTTGAAAGAGGTGGGCCAGAGCGCGGTTTGGTTGGGCTAGAGCGCGGTTCGCATGCAGTGTGAGCGCTAACCGTGCCAGAGCACGGAACAGTTACTACTTTTGTGTGCGCTACTGTCATCATTATGATGGCAAACATCTTTTTTTACTGCTTTGATAGTACACTTATCAATTCATGTAATTAATTTGATTGTATTTCGGTTTATAACGGGTCTGATTCTCACCTTATTGATGAACAGGAATTGTAGTTTGCGAGTAAAGCTGCAAATTCCTCCATTAACGTCAGCTGCCTTCGTAATAATCCTCTGATACGTGCAAGTGAAAATCGCTGCGTGGCATAAATTATAAATAGCCTATATATTAGGCAGTATCTTAGCGAAAGTGCATTTCTTCATGTTTTCTTCCATTCAAAAAGTTGCATCGTACATGACGTAAGCGTGCTCCGGCCTGGAATTTTAAGTGCAAGTGTGAGTGCAGGCCAGCGGGGGAGTGGGGAGGGGGGACAATCGTGCTCGGGCTCGGTTCAAGGCAACCGTGCCTAGTGTGAGTACACCCTTAGGAGCAAAGCGGAACCGTAGTAGAGAAGTCACACAGATCTTGGTGCTGAAAAAAGGGAGAGAGGCTGCGTTTACACTGGCACGAAAAATCAGATCTTTTGCTCACATCTGACACAGATCGGAATTAGTTGCACACGTGTAAACACAAAAGTCCACATGAGATCCAATTTTTTCTGCATCCGATCTGAGCCACTTCCAAATGTGGTTTTAAACACTCATATCCGATTCCCATTGGAATTCCAAGCCATCACAAGGCGAGGGCGGCACGTTTGCTCACTAAAAGGTAGCTTTTATGTTGTATTATGAAGCAGATGTGCTTGTATGCACTCACACTAAAACTTCGCAGCTTTTTATTAAGGTGGGAACTTTATATGTCTAACGTTAAATATTTTTCTAGAAAGAAATTGCTCACACACACATACATTCAGCAGCTGAATGTCAACCTTTGCCCGGTTAATTTAAAAGAGACGGCCGTGTTGTTGTTTTTCTTATAAGCCAAAAGCTTTACTGTAGCTTCTCTCTCCCTAGCTCGCTCAAATTCATTAAAAAAAGGAATTCTAAAACATAACTGTAGATAAAATATCAAACGCAAATTACCTTTATTTTCTGGTCTGTATCCGTTCAGTCAGAATTCGCGCTGCAATACATCTATGACACTGACAGCTGTTAACTTATCCATTCTGACAGGTAGCCTAATCATGGCCACTTGACATGAAATATATAAATAATTTTAATAGCACGGCCATTCAAAACCCGAGGGTCTGCTATGTGCATGTAAAACTATCAATGACAATCATTTTGGGGCTGGAAGTAATGTAAACACAGATATCGGATACCAGTCAAGTCCAAAATGAATGTAAACACACTGGCCAAAAAATCGGATGTGGTCAAAAGATCGGATCTGTGCATTAAGACTTGCAGTGTAAATGCAGCCAGAGTTTCGGCTCGTTCCCTTTTTCATTTCTTTTCTTGTTCTTTCTTTATTCCAGGCTCCCTGTCCACTCCCTCCCTCTCTGAGGAGGGTGTAGGGGTACAAGAGGTTGTTCAGCACTCCTTCAGAGTTTAGCTCCAATTGTAATAAAAACAAACAAACAACAACAAAAAAACACCTGCCTGTAGCCTTAGTAATCCTGAAGACATTGATTAGCTTGTTCAGGTGTGATTGATTAGGGTTGGAGCTAAACTACTGAGAATTACAAGCAAGCATAGGTCATCGCACTGCATCTGCCATTGAACGGTATGTTTGTAGACACCGGGCTCCATGCAGGCGCGTCCCAATAGTGTCAGCAGCTGATGTAGCATCTCATTCCCTTTATTTTCACAGCCTTCTTTGATCATATATACCAAGGGTGCCAATAATTCTGACCACGACTAGTTTTTTCCTCATGTTCTGTTTCTGCAGTGAAAAAAATGGAAATCATAAGAGATGTTTATAACAGCGTTTAGAGTTAGATGCAGCACAACAGAACTGAACAGAGCTGTACAGTGCATTAATATTATGCTCACTAACATAAGATGAAGACTCCTGTCATAGTCTGATAGAGACGGTTTTTAATTTTACACAGAGCAGGTCACTTCATAGTGGCAGACATATTGAAGTCACATGACCAGCTGAATACTTTTCATTGTACTGTACCACAGTAGTATTGGACATTTTTGAAACAAAGAAGATATTACTGACTGCACCTTAAACATAAATAAAATAGTATTTTATTTTGTAAATAATTCTCATTTATTTATTTAAATGAAACATCCTGCAATGAAGGATCCTGTCGCATATTCAAAAGCCTGAAGGGCTAAAGGTTAATACTCATTGCCAGTTAGTCATACTGCATTACTTTCACTGTTTGCCTCTGGGAAAGATTATAATAATTTGCATTTAAGGATGGAAAGACAAAGCATGCACTTATGCACAAGATGAAAACTGAATCTTTTTCAGAGTGTTAAGTGTCACAGTACATTTATAGCGATCCCTGTACTTTAAGGTGAAACAGCCAAGGAAACGTAACTACATTCACTACATTGTTGTTTTGGACCTCCTTGACTTTTATTGTATAGGCAAAAACATTAATCAAAATATCTTTGCAGATGAAATTGGGGTGAATAAATCATGACAGAATTTTCATTTTTGGGTGAAGTGTCCCTTTAAGGCAACTTTTTGTGTGTGTGCGCAATTGGTAGGCCAAACAGACAAGATGAGTTATTTCATAATTTAGATTAATTGAATGGTTATGACAAATTTAAATTTGGATATCTCAGATCTCCGTCTTATCAAACTCAATATTTAAAAGTTAGATTTGTTTAGTAAACTATATTTTTATTTTATATTTATATTTTATAATGAAAAAAATAATAATTTGATGTCTATACCATTCTGTAATTATAATCTGGAGATGGTATTGATCTTATGTACAATATTAGTTTTGTTTGTGTGTGTGTGCGAGTGATTTCAAACAGCATGTCACAGCACAGTAGTATTAAATGAAATTCATATTGAGCCACAGAGAGTTGTGATTAATCAGCAGCTGAGTGAACATTATTTTCAGGCGTGACCGTTTGGAGCTGTAAAGGGAGTTGGTGATGGATGACTTTGGTTCTCCATACAAGCAGCATTGTCCAAGTGAACAGCTGTGGGAGAGTCAGTCACCGTCCAATAGATTTATCACCACACTCTTTAGGAAAATAGGACTTTTCTTCACAGAAACAGATAATCAAATCCAAAAGAGAAGAGAAGTGAACCACAGAGTTATGGATCTGGAACGTTTCAGGCCTTCGGATCAGATATCTATGCAATAGTTTCAGCACCCCAATAAACCCCCCATGGGTTGTTCCGTCTGATGCAAATTGCATGCAAAAATAGCAAGAGCTCACAAAAAACAGCATGCTCAAATCAGATTGGCTGGCCTCATGCTATTTAAAGAGTTAATTCACCCAAAAATGAAATTTATATTGTTAGGTACTCCCCCTAATGTTGTTCCAAATCCGTAAGAACTTTGTTCATCTCAATATTGGCCAGCTCCTGTATCAGCGTCATGCTCGTGTCATGCTGCTCATGTGAACAGCATCGGCCAATACTGAGTCGGCGTTCTGACGTAGAACCAGGAAGGGCTGCACTGTGTTTACTACATCAACAGCGTAGGATACTGACATGGAAGAGAAGAAATTGTTGAATTAAGTCGTTATTTTTTTATTAGTATTTCTTTTTTTTTTTCACAAAAAGTATTCTCGTCGCTTCATAACATTAAGGTTGAACCACTGTAGTCACATGGACTATTTAAACAATGTCTTTACTGCCTTTAAAGTGGTAATAACATTCAAGTCTATTGGAGATCAGAAAGCTCAAGGATTTTATAAAAAATATCTTAATTTGTGTTCCAAAGATGAACAAAGGTCTTATGGGTTTGGATCGACATGAGGGTGAGTAATTAATCACAGAATTTTCATTTTTGGGTGAACTAACCCTTTAAGGGAGTCAGCGTGCCCAAATTTTATCAGTCAATACATAAAAAGCTACTTATTCAGATTACTTTTAGAATACATATTTACAAGGGCACATTTAGAATTAAACAGCATGTTTAATTAAATAGCATGTGAATATGTCATTATGTTGTTATTATTTGCTCCATAATTATCCTGGTTTTAGGCTGGCAGCCCTTAAAATGGTACATTTGTAACGTTAATGTTTTCACATAAAAAGTACATATTCAATAATATTGTTGATGATTTGACTGCACTGAAACTATTGGATGAGAACTGAACTGAGCTGGATGATGACATCACTGTTTTCAACTGCATTATAGATGAGATGAACTAATTTAATAATTTATGATCTTTATGACAGAACTGAATCAACACTGAACTGACTTCAGTTTGACACTGTTTTCTTTTAGAGCATGAAATTAACTCATTATTGAATCATTTTCTTGTTCTCACTGTAAAGCTGCTTTGAAACAATATGTATTGTATAAAGCGCTATATAAATAAAGGTGACTTGACTTGACAGAACTTTTAGTTCATTAAATGAGTCAGATGTTCATTCAGTAATCACTCTGATGGCGTTCATGCAGTGAAGGTTTCATCAGATTGAGTCAAACTGGTACCTTGCAAATCTTTTTGGACAATACATAGAGATGCAGCTCATACAAATCATTTGTTCATGAACTGGTCTTCACTGGTTGCATTGTTCTGATTGTAAAGAAGCTCAGAGTCATCACAAGTCCCCCTAATAATTAGAAACGGCCAAATTGATAAGAAGTTTTAAAAGTTACATTTTTAATCTGCTTCTTTTTAAAATGATCGAGATGACCAATCAAATCAAAGGAGGCGGGGCTTACTGTTCACAGAAGACAAGTGCGAATTTCAATGCGATGCTTTTAGCAGTGAAAGAGCGTGTTAAGATGTAAATAGCTAATCATTTAATATTTGACAACTGTTTTATGATAGAAGTATTCAGCAACTGACAGTAATGTCCACCAGTGATGCAAACTCAACTTTTTAATGATATTTCACCATTTCAAATTGAACATATGCTGTTATTTACATGATTCAGGCTAATTCATAATTGAATGTGAAGAGACAAGAAATGTTTTGGGCTTTTTACATATTAGACATACTAATAAGGGTAAATGGATGCATAATTTAAAATAAAATATTATTTGTAAATAGTTTAAAATAACTATGTTATTAAGTTCCCTTAAATCCCTTTTAATCCTTTAAATATTTAATTCCTTTAAATAAAAAGACCAATAACATTCCCCCACAAGCAAAAAAAAGAAAAAGAAAAAAGGCCTTGGTACATTAGAATCTTGTTGTGTAGCTTGCACTTTTGTGGCTTGCACACCACTTCACCCCATCCTGGCTCATAACTTGTCTTCTTTGCCGATTGCATCTATACATTCTGACGTTTAATGTGCATGTCAACCTGCTCCTGTCTCCTGCCCCGCTATTCTCCACAACTCTTTCTTGGTGATTTAGTCATACCAGTTGATGAATATTTATAAAGGCCTATGGATGAACTGGAGGTTTCACAGATATACAGGTGAACAGATATGATGCAAGTGAAACGCTCTTTTCTGACACTGCTTGTGAGTTCAGCAGTCGGCGGTGATGACTGTGGTGTTCTGTTCATTTCACGCTGACTTTCACTCACTGTTGAATGTGCTCTCAAGCTACAGGAAATGCTGAATGTCTCCTCGAATGATATTGTTGTGATTGGAGTGGCTGATACTTGTGACCTTAGCTGCTTCTTATTATATTTTTTCCCATGCCATTGTGACAGGAATGTGACATTCTCCTCTTTCCAACTGTTGCTTAGTGCCCACCCTGTCTTGCAGCTGTCTTTCGTTGTTGACTTAATTCATCTTACAAGCAGGAACAATAATAATGACAAATAACACACACTAAATTGTAATAATATTTCACAATATTATTATTCTTTTAATTTTTTTATTCTTTTTTTTTTTGGTGAGCAGAAGAGACTTATTTTATAAACATCCCAAACATTTGAATGGCAGTGTATATTACTATACAAAACAGTTATTTTAGATTGTAATAATATTTCACAATATTACAGTTTTTACTGCATTTTTTAACAAATAAATGCAGTATTTTAACTGTAAAAGACTGTAAGATGCTACAGTAAAAACCTGGTAATTGGTTAACAGTAAGTTACCTTACTATATAAAAGGAAAAAGTCTAATAAATGTACAGTTTAAAAAAAATTGTTAAATGTACCATTTTTGCAAGTGAAAAATTACAAATCATCTTATAATTTACAGTGAAAAGCCAAAAACTGACATTCCCAGTTTCCTTGTGTGACACTTCACATCTTTTTTTTTTTTTTTGAATAATGATTCTTCTTAGTTTCTTAGATTCTTCTAAAGTACATTAGAGTTTTATGTTACATCTAACATTCTTAAATGCATGTTCATTGCATTATTTTTGTGTAATATCTTACCATGATGGTGTTTTGATGTTTTTTAAATTTGAATAAAATGAAAACTAAAAGACTTCCAAATCACATGAGCCAATATTTTATTCACAATAGAACATGGATAACATAACAAATGTTTAAACATAGAAATTTTACACTTTTATCCACTAAATGAATCATTTCAAATTTGATGCTACAGGTCTCAAAAAAGTTGGCACGGGGGCAACAAATGTCTGAAAAAGCAAGAAATTTTGTCAATATTCAGCTGGGAAAACATCTAGGAACTTAAGTTAATTTATATCAAGTCTGTAACATGATTAGCTACAAAAGGGATGTCTTAGAGAGGCAGAGTCTCTCAGAAGTAAAGATGGGCAGAGCTGTGAAAGAGTGCGTAAAAAGATTGTGGAATACTTTAAAAACAATGTTCCTCAACATCAAATTGCAAAGGCTTTGCAAATCTCATCATCTACAGTGCATAACATCATCAAAAGATTCAGAGAAACCGGAGAAATCTCTGTGCTTAAGGGACAAGGCCGAAGACCTTTATTGAATGCCCATGGTCTTCGGGCCCTCAGACGATACTGCATCACTCATCGGCATGATTGTGTCTATGACATTACTAAATAGGCCCAGGAATACTTCCAGAAACCAGTCGATAAACACAATCCGCCGTGCCATCTGCAGATGCCAACTAAAGCTCTATCATGCAAAAAGGAAGCCATATGTGAACATGGTCCAGAGGCGCCGTCGTGTCCTGTGGGCCAAGGCTCATTTAAAATGGACTGTTTCAAAGTGGAAAAGTATTCTATGGTCAGACGAGTCCAAATTTGACATTCTTGTTGGAAATCACGGAAGCAGTGTCCTCCGGGCTAAAGAGGAGGGAGACCTTCCAGCGTGTCATCAGCGTTCAGTTCAAAAGCCAGCATCTCTGATGGTATGTGGGTGCATAAGTGCATACGGTATGGGCAGCTTGCATGTTTTGGATGGCAGTATGAATGCTGAAAGGTATATAAAGGTTTTAGAGCAACATATGCTCCCCTCCAGATGATGTCTATTTCAGGGAAGGCTTTGTGTATTTCAGCAGGACAATGCAAAACCACATACTGCAGCTATTACAACAGTATGGCTTCGTCGTAGAAGAGTCCAAGTGCTGAATTGCAGTCTGCTGCCAGCAGTCCAGATCTTTCACCTATAGAGAACATTTTGCACATCATTAAACGAAAGACAACCACGAACTCTTCAGCAGCTGGAAATCTATATCAGGCAAGAATGGGACCAAATTCCAACACCAAAACTCCAGAAACTCATAACCTTGATGCCCAGACATCTTCAAACTGTTTTGAAAAGAAAGGAGATGCTACACCATGGTAAACATGCCCCTGTCCCAACTATTTTGAGACCTGTAGCAGGCATCAAATTTGAAATGAGCTCATTTTGTGCATAAAATTGTAAAATTTCTCAGTTTAAACATTTGTTATTTTATCTATGTTCTATTGTGAATAAAATATTGGCTCATGTGATTTGAAAGTCTATTAGTTTTCATTTTATTCAAATTTAAAAAACGTCCTAACTTTTCGGGAATTCGGGTTGTATATATTAGAATCTCAGAAAAGCTACTTGTGATGAACTTTGATTCATCATGTGGTTTTCTCATCACGGTTTGTAAATTACAGTTTTAAATTGTAAAATGGTGGCGATTTGTGTGTGTGTTATACAACACTGCATGATACTGTGATTCGTGAGACAGAAAATAAAAATAGGCCAGCAGAATGAGAATGAGTCCTTGTTGGTTGCTGTAAGAAAATGCTTTCTGATATCTGCCAACTGTTCTCTTAGGCATTCTGCACCTTTTTGAAGGTATCGAATGTAAAAAGGCAGCTCTTTTTAACCAAGCACAGCTCCACATGCAGTATCAGCAGTTTAGAGACAAAAGCCAAACTCATTACATAACCTCTATGCTGACTGTGACAGACACCCAACTGTCAGCAATCTGCCACGGCACACAAAACTCTGCCATCTTGTGCCGCATTTACTCAATGAAAAAGATCAGGACTTGTGTCTCTTTAGCGGACTTTGTGTTCGGACCTTTGCAATCATTTGAAAGTGAAGCTGAGTCTATTATTTATCCAAATACTACTCAATGTTGCTGTATTTACCAGTATTTGTTGTGAAATACATGGTAAGAAATGGTTTAGAAAACAGTTTTCAATAACTGAAATAGTATTTCCTTGTAAAGCATCAAATAATCTCTGCTTTATTTACAACTTCGAAAAATCTTTTCAGTGGCCTAAAAATCTCAACAGCGCATTGTACATTAAATAGAATGGCATATGCAATAAACAGTCATTTTAAAAGAATCCTATATTTTCTGCTAGCTGGAAACCTCAAAGTCAAGCTATGAGGAGCCCTGTGGTGTTTCTGGCTTTTTTTGAGTATTTTAGCACCTTTTTAACTTCAGTTCCTCTACCATTACATAGCTGACATATCCCGTTGAGCTGGTCATACCTGTGATTGTGTGTCCCTCTCCGGAGGGCGGCTTTGGTGTTGGCACTGCTTGGGAGTAAATGAAAGCTTAACTCCCTAACTATCTCCTTCCACGGGGCTTTTCTGTACAATGTGTGGAAAGCTCTTGCAGAAGTATGCGTTTGCATAGGGGTCGTGTGGTCCTTGTGCACTGGTGGAGGCTGAACTGAGACCTGGCTTACAGGAAATTGGAGAGGAATAACTCAATGGTGATTCAGAGCCATGTTCTTAGTTGCATGGACATGCTTTGAGGGAATGCTTTGTTTTTCAGCCATCTGTTTCATCTCCATTGTATCATGAGCCTGTACTGGTGTGTTTGACAACTGCTTTGTGACCTGTAGCACTGCGTTATCGTTATACTTTTTAAAATGTAAAAAGATGTTCAAATGCACGCTTTCCTTCTGACCAATATCCTCGCACATCCTTTGTAGTTGATTCCACTTTCATCATCTGTTGGTTTTATTGGCATTTCTGTCTATCTCCAAGTAGTTCTTTAAAGGGGGCCTATTATGCCCCTTTTCACAAGGTAAGTCTCTGGTGTCCCCAGAATGTTTCTGTGAAGTTTCCGCTCAAACAAATCATTTATTATATCTTGTCAAATTTGCCCCTATTTGGGTGTGAGCAAAAACACTAGTGTTTTTCAATAGTGATTTTTTGTGTGTCCCTTTAAATGCAAATGAGCTGCTGATCCCGGCCCCCTTTCCAGAAGAGGGTGGAGCTTTAGTGTTGCATAACGGAGGGCGTGTCTGAAGCTTGATGCTGACAAGACCATCATAGTGACAACAGCCAATCACATTACTTTCCGGTGTTGCATGAACGCAATTGGCTAGGGTCTGCACTAGGGTATTTGCATAAGGTGATCTGATTGGCTGATGCCTGCGTTGGCCTTTGAAAAGTTGAGAAGTCTTCAACTTCTGCCGCGAGCAACACGAGTGAAGCATCGATACCCACAATTCAGTTCGGCAAAGCATGACATCACCCATTCAAAGTAAATGAGAAGCGTTAATGATGACGCCCCATGTGAATGCACCGTAACAGCTCACTCTTCGAATACTCAACAACAACAAAGCTGGAGAATCTCACACAGCCAAAATGATGATTGTCAGTAACAGCATTCAGCCTTATATTGTTTAAACCGAAGTTGGACAATGATGGAGAGACTCAGGAAGTAGTTACATCTTTTTGAATGCAACTGGATGTTTCTGAATGGTTAGTGAATAAATTTAATCTTTTGTGCAAATCCAGCGTTGAACTGATCCTCGTTTGTGTAGCAGTCCAGTGTAAAAGGATTTGCGCAAATATATTACACTTTACTGATGTTTTTCGGCACATTTCCTTTATAATTGAAATTCAACCACGGTGTCCTCAGTGGCTCAGATTCCGGGAGTCTATGGAGACTCTTATATCCGTTGGTATATCCAATAATATTAATAATAACAGAACATTTGTAATGTACTGTTTATCTCCAGCTCTCCAGCTGCTATAGCAAGTAAACAGAAATGGCAGATCTGTAAACAGAGAGAAAACAGATCTGCTGCTCTCTCAGAGCTCTCTCATCTATGCTAACAGGGAAGATCATCACCAAGGGCAGGGCTCTTACGTAAGAGTAGGGGGAAATCTGGAACCGTGCATTTAGAGAAACTGTTTATGATTTGTGGGGATTGTAAAAAGTGGGTGGATTTTTTATAGGCTGGTTGTTTACACATATGTGTTCAACACCTTATAAAAGTGAATTTTGCATAATAGGTCCTCTTTAATGCCGGGTTCAGACTACACAAAATTTTTGTCTGTTACGATAGTCACTGTGTCAGATTATGCATTTTTGACTCCTAAATTCTTGTCATGTTGTGGAAAAGAAACATGTCAGATTACATCATCGCTTGCCATCTTTAACAATGTGCATGATGTCATAGAGAAGGCGGAACTAGCGACTGACTTGTCCACTATGACACGTTTTATGAAATGAAAAGATCGATTCATGTGTCCTTGTCATTTACGAATCGCCACGACACCCTACATTATATGGATCGTGCCAAAATTGGGCTGATATTGTGTAGTCTAAACTCAGCATAAATCAACAGTCTAATTATAAGTGTTGCCACCTAGTGGACCCACCAGTTAGTGGTCAATTTGATAAGAATCCTTAATGAGATATTTCACCCAAAAATTTGTCATCATTTACTCACCCTCATGTCATTCCAAACTCTGTTCATCATACAAAGTGTTTGTGTCATTTCAGAAGACTTAAGGCCGGAACAACATTTAAAATCTGAACAGGTTTTTATAACACTAGGCATCTGGCTTTGTAAGTGGCTCTAGAGGGAAAAACTGGGCATCACATTCACTAAAAGACTGAGGATCACACACTCAGACTTTCCCAGTCATTCCAACAAACTCATGCAGAAACATGTGCCTCATTTCTAGGAGACAAATGACAAATGAAAACAATATGTGTCCTAAAATAGGATCCTCTGACTGGATGGAATCAAAGTCTAAAGGTAAAAAAATCATTGTCTGTGGCCATCATACACTACACCCAAATCTACAGACTGGTTCTGACTTTCGGCAAGTAATGTCATCTTTTCCATACTGCAAATCAGGGCAAAAATCAGGACACAATTCTTGTAGTGTATTCCAGCCTTTGCTGTGCAGCAGGAGAGTCCAATCCTGCTCCTGGAGGGCCACTGTCCTGCAAAGTTGAGCTCCAACCCCAATTAAACACACCTGAACCAGCTAATCAAGGCATACAGGAAACTTCCAGGCAGGTGTGTTGTGGTAAGTTGGAGCTAAACTCTGCAGAACAGCGGCCCTCCAGGACCGAGTTTGGACACCCTGCTGTATAGTATACCGGTCTAATTGTTATCTTTCACACTAACTTTGTTTTCTTTGAGCTTGAAAGTATATGATCCCATTGACTATCATAATATGGAGAAAAACAGCTGAAACATTCTTCAACTTCTGTTTTATTTTAAGAACATAGTTACTTAGAGCAGTGGTTTTCAATCCTGGTCCTGGCAACCCACTGCTCTGCACATTTTGTATGTCTCTTTTATTTAACTCACCTGATTCTGATCATTAGCTCAGGAAAGAGCTCCATAAACTGAACTGTGTCAGATAAGAGAGACATACAAAATGCCAAAACCAGGATTGAAAACCACTGATTTACAGAACTTTTGGCTGGTATTTTGTGTGTCACAAGTCACATGGCTTGCTCAAACAGGGGTGTCCAATCATGCTCCTGGAGGGTTATTATTCTGCAGAGTTTTGCTCCAAATCTTAACACACTTGAACCAGCTATTCAAGGTCTTCAGGTTTATTAGAAACTTCCAGACAGGTGCGTTGGGGCAGATTGGCGCTGAACTGCAGGGAATTGGCCTTCCATGAGCAGGATTGGATGCCTACTGTAGACTTTAGCAGATTTTGTATCTTTAGCTAAACAAATACGTGTGGAAAAGTACATTTACCTTCTACCAGTAACCAGATTTTTTTTCAGCCTCAGTTTTGCTTTGTTTCTTTTAAATCTGCTTTGGCTGTCGCTTTTAAAGGGTTCTTTTGCACTTTATGCCACAAAGGAAGCAGCATGTAATTTTGTCCTCTATTCTTTCGTCTTTTATGTGTCCTTATTCCTGGAATTGAATCATCAGAGTGGACAGGAGCTCTTAGTGCTTTCAGCCTGGACATGAATAAAACAATTAACCAGAGATTCACAACCATCGGGGGCTGCTTTGTCTTCCTGCTTGCCATTTTGTCCTCTTGGGAACAAACAAGTAGGAGAAAGATCCAATTACTTCTTTCAAGAGGAGAGGCAATTCTCCTTAAAGTGATTGTCTCAGATCTGCCACATTAGGTTTGTTTCTTCATGGTTTGGGAGGGCTAACAACCGTAATATTATCAAAGGGCTGTGAGCTTCTGCCTCGGAGTGTTTCTCTTTGGGTCTATGTGTTTTTATTTGCAATAGTCTTCTTTCGAATTTCTCTTAGAAGGTCAATGCCAGATGATGCTTCCTGGTACCTCCTGCCTGTCTGTGTACCCTACAGGAAGAGCTAACAAGACAGCGTAGGTGTAATTCTGTTACGGATTCAGCTGTGTCAAAATAATTCCATTTTTCATGTGTATGGCTTGCCACAATTGTTTAGAAATGTATTGAAAGTAGAAATGTAGTCGTCAAATGAAAGATTTGTCTAGTTTCTCAGGGGATGAGCTAGTCATGGACGAACAAATCTTTTAATGTGCTCTCACATTAGCACTAATTTCAAGAAATAGCAGGAGTCTGAAAAATGCTGTTGAGAGGCAAAGAAAATGTGTGTGTGTGTGTGTGTGTGTGTGTAGAGAAAGAGAGAGAGAAGGAAATCTTGCAGAGAGAGAGATTAAACCAGTTTATCTCTGACTTTTTCCGCATCTGGAGATAGTAGTCATGGTTATTATGGGGATTGGGACTATCCCAGAGACATTGAGCAGAGCAGCTGCACTTCAGCAACCCCTAAATGCCTTTTCCTTTTCTTTTAGAGATGCTCATGTGTCCATTACTCATACAGCAATGTGGCTGTTACTAAACCAAATGCTTCTTTTATATATAGTTTTATATTTTATATATAAGTTTTGCTTCAGTGGTGACCCAACACAGTTCCAAAATAGTTTTAGTGTACAACACAACACAAAAAATGTCTTCAAAATTAAACTTCTACCAAGATTTATGAGTTTGTGCCAAAATCTGTTGTTTAATTGGACACAGCATTTGATGTCTACAACAAAAGATATTAGAAGCATTTTCTTCTCCTTTTAAAAATTGATGTCTAATTATATTTTGCTTTCCTTTGCATGAATGTATGGTTAATTGCATTTTATAATTTGCATTTAGCATAGTTTTTTCCCTGCCACCCTTATCAGAAAGTGACAGCTGAGAATGTTTTACAATATGCTACTCTGTCCAACCTTGTATAATTCAGAATATTGTTCTGAGGAGTCCTTTCTCCAAAATTTAACTGGAATATTTGGAGCTATTGAATCTTACATTTAATGTTGTTTATCAAAGAAAAACAACTATATATTCCCCTTAAGGCCGAGACACACCAACCCGACGTCAAAGAACTAGCAGCAATGAAAGCCGACAGAGTTGTTGCCTCACATCGGCTGCGTCGGGGAAAAAATATGTGCTTGAACACACCGAAAGAACTTCAGCCGACTGTCAACCAGCACACGCGTTCTGCACCTGCGTATGAAGGAGATAACTGTCTAATTAAGCAGATATATTTGTCTATAGTCGTTATTCAAAAATGGAAAGGGAAACTAAGACCATAAACAAAGCAGCGCTTGCTTACCATTTTGAATATCAATCATGCTGATCACGTGCTTTATTCCACTCCGCTCATGGTGTTATGAAAATATTTGTGCATTCGAGTGCTCAGGTAAGATGACGTAAAATTAGAACAACCCTCTGTCTGTGCCGTCATGACTTATTTGCTTGCTTTCATAACTTTTGCTTATATTCTCGTGAACTGACTCATTTGCTGTACTGAACAGCCAGTCAGAGTTATCTCTCTCTCTGACAGCCTGACGCCGATTCAACATGTCGAATCAGCCGAAAAAACCCAGAAGAGGACCAACTTCAGCCGACGGTGTGGAACACACTGAGAAAACTTAGTCGGCCAACGCACAAAAACTGCCCGACGGCCAACCATTGGCTTGGTGTGTTCCGGGCCTTAGTGGGCCTCAATGAACTTCCAAAGGGGGCTGTGTAGGCAGCTTAAAAATATTTAAATAAAGCAATTATTAATATATTAATAATATATTTAAATAATTCGAAAAAAATATTTTAATTTAAAAAGAATAAAATTGAAATTGTAATAACTTTTGATTGATGAACAGACAGTTCTTGAACATGAAAGTTTAAAAACAAGCAGCTTTGTCATAATTACAGCAGAAATACCAAAAAAATCTCCAGGGTTCTTGCACCCATTTAACTGAACTATACTCATTATACAAGAAGACACATACAGTGGCATGCGAAAGTTTGGGAACCCCTTGCAGAATCTGTGAAAATGTGAATAATTTTATCAAAATAAGAGAGATCATACAAAATGCATGTCATTTTTTATTTAGTACTGTCCTGAGTAAGATATTTTACATAAAAGATGTTTACATATAATCCACAAGAAAAAAAAGTAGCTGAATTTATTAAAATATCTCCGTTCAAAAGTTTGGGAACCCTTGATTCTTAATACTGTGTGTGGTTACCTGGATGATCTATGACTGTTTTTTTGTTTTGTGATGGTTGTTCATGAGTCCCTTGTTTGTTCTGAGCAGTTAAACTGAACTCTGTTCTTCAGAAAAATCCTCCAGGTCCTGCAGATTCTTCAGTTTTCAAGGATTTTTTGCATATTTGAACCCTTTCCAGCAGTGACTGTATGATTTTGAGATTCATCTTTTCACACTGAGGACAATTGAGGGACTCAAACACAACTTTTGAACGGGATGAAGAAGTCAATTTATTTCTTATTTTGTTGAATTTTTTTTTTTTTCATTTAGTACTTCCCTTCGGAAGCAATAGAAGATACTTGCATGTTTCCCGGAAGACAAATTAAGTACAATTTACCTTGATCTTTAAATTCAAAAAGTTTTCACCTCCCGACTCTTTTAATGCACCGTGTTTCCCTTCTGGAGCATCAGTGAATGTTTGAACCTTTTTTAAAAGTTGTGTTTGAGTCCGTCAATTGTCTTCAGTGTGAAAAGATGAATCTCAAAATCATACAGTCACTGCTGGAAAGGGTTCAAATATGCAAAAAATCCTTTAAAACTGAAGAACCTGCAGGACCTGGAGGATTTTTCTGAAGAATAGAGTTCAGTTTAACTGCTCAGAACAAACAAGGGACTCATGAACAACCATCACAAAACAAAAAATCCAGGTAACCACACACAGTATTAAGAATCAAGGGTTCCCAAACTTTTGAACGGAGTTATTTTTAATAAATTCAGCTACTTTTTTGTCTTGTGGATTATATGTAAACATCTTTTATGTAAAATATCTTACTCAGGGCAGTATTAAATAAAAAATAACATGCATTTTGTATGATCTCTCTTATTTTGTTAAAATTATTCACATTTTCACAGATTCTGCAAGGGGTTCCCAAACTTTCGCATGCCACTGTACAATACAGATACTGGTGTTTTGTTTATTAAGCATCTACCCAGAAACATTTTTGTTTAGTTTGTTCAGAGAAAAGTTCTTCAGGCCTTTGGCTTCATTTAAGCATCAGATGTTTTTTTTGAGAAATTGAAATCCAACCCGTCTTGATAAAACAATGCAGTTTTGCGACATAGATTTGTTTAGCCAGACGGCACCATGATGGGTGTGCTGGAGTGTGATAATTCAAGAGCTGCAGGGGTGGACTGTGATTTATGGGATATCTATTATGTGTTACGAAACGTGTTCCTTGGAAACCCCACCCCCAACAATTGATCTGAGTCATTTACCTAATTGATAGTTGCCTTGAAACTCCATGAGAGGGGCTGCTGAAAGACTAATATTGAACACGTACAGTTGCATGTGCAGGGTGTCTCTCTCTCTCTCTCTCTCTCTCTCTCTGTGTGTGTGTGTGTAGTTAAGATGGTCGATCAAGACGAGAAAAACTAAACGATCACATTTACATTGGCTTGTTTAAGACTATTGATTTTGAATTGATATAGGTGTAAACACTGCATGTGAGGTCACTCATAAAGACTTGTGAATTAACACTTGTTTCAAAACAATGCCACATCTACTGTACAGATCTCTGAGGTGTGATGTCATTGTGCCTAGTGTGTTTCAAATGACGTGAATGTGCAGCGCTCAACCGGATTATTATAGGTCCTATAAGAGAGCTGTCTCATTCCCCATCATAAAAGCTATTGATTACTCCCCCACTCACTCACACTCAGAGGCCTGTGCTCAGCCATTGGGTTATTGGCATCAATTTCTCCCAGTCAATACTTCTAGTACTGGTCATTTGAGGTCTTTTTGAGGTCCTGTGGAGATCAGCTCAAGTTACTACGTTCAAGAGACTTTTTGATGCACTTTTTAAGAAGTACATGGAAAATTGGAAGGGAATATGGCTATATTTAAAATTGGACCTGCTGTATGATTGATCTAAACCGCGGTTGCTGGCTTTGGAGCATGGTAGCTAGTTTTTAACTGGTCTAAGATATCTTAACCACGTNATTTTAACCATGTAAAAAAAAAAAAAATGCCTTCATTCACAACCAATAAATTTGTATTTTGCCTTTATATGGACAAAAAACATGGGGCAAAATATATTACTTGATTTTTGTCTTTTTTCTTACAAAAAACTATACATTTTATGAAGATATATACATATACCCTATCGTTCAGAAGTTTGAGGTCAGTATTTTACTTTTATGTTTTTGAAAGACGTCTCTTATACTCATTTAGCTGCATTTATTTTATCAAAACTACAATAAAAATACTAATATTGTAAATTATTATATATTATTGCAACTGTTCGTTAATATTTTAAATAATGTAATTTATTCCTGTGATCAAAGCTGAATTTTTAGCATCATTACTCCAGTCTTCAGTGTCACATGATCCTTCAGAAATCAGTCTAATATGATGATTTGATGCTAAAGAAACTTTTTTTTTTTCAGGATTTTTGAATAGATAAATAAAAAACATTTAATTGAAATAGAAATGTTCTGTAATATCATAAATGTCTTTACTGTCACTTTTGGTCAATTTAATGCATCCTTGCTCAATTAAAGTGTTAATTTCTTTAAAAAAAAATCAGCAGATGCTGGTTGAGTCACGCTCACACAAACATAGAGATGTTCTGATAGCGCCACAGTATTTATTTATAAAGTGAATGACACCCATCCATTTTAAAATGCATGTCATTTAGCATAATATTTCAGTCTGTTGATGATAAACAAGACAAGCCCAGTGAGAGGACCTGGTTTATAGCGGCCAAGAACGTCTTGCCCGTGCCAGAGCCGCCCCGCCCCACTCCCGCTACAAGCTGTTTGCAGAATGCTCTATCTGGAGGTATTCCCTCAGCACTCACACCCGCTCCAGAGCTGAAACTCAACACCATACTGAAGAGGCCAGACACTGACACGTGGGACTGGGGAAACACTTACGAAGTTTTACAAAGCAAAATGAGGGAGTATAGTTTTTAGGTTACTACCGATGGGTTTTAGATTCTTACAACTGATATAACAGAAAGCTTATGTAATAATTTTTGATTCTCAGCAGCAGTGCATTTGCAGTTAAAGGCGGCCATAGCCAGAGGCCTATGTGACTCATAACCTACTAAAACTGCTGTGATTAAAATTTATTAGATTAGAGATCTGTAACTACTCTCATGAAATGTATTTAATTGCCTCCTGGTATGAACAAAAACGTCTAGAGCAGAAAATTCTCCTTTTGGACATGTTGCTTCATTTAAATTTCAACTATTCAAATGACTGTATCTGGTTAAATATGGAGAGGATTCATTGTGAATCATTTACCGCAAGCTCTCAGAAAGTAGGCAGGTTGAGGTTGAATGTTCAGCTGTCGCAAGATATTTGTTCGCTCATTCTAAATCAGGGAGTCCCAAACTTTTTTTGTCAGCCGAACCCCCTAGAAGTAAAATATTTTCTTTAAGAATCTCTGCGATTTTAAGTTAATATTTCATTAATTCTTTGGAGCCATAGCCATGCAGGCAAGTGTTGAGTTCGTGTCTTGGCTCCAGATCCAATTCCCCTCTCTTAGCTCTCATGTAAATATATACATATATACATATATATCCCGATCAGGCATAACATTATTAGCACTAACAGGCGAAGTGAATAACACTGATTATCTCTTCATCACGGCACCTGTTAGTGGGTGGGATATATTAGGCAGCAAGTGAACATTTTGTTCTCAAAGTTTGTGTTAGAAGCAGGAAAAATGAGCAAGTGTAAGGATTTGAGTAAGTTTGACATGGGCCAAATTGTGATGGCTAGACGACTAGGTCAGAGCATCTCCAAAACTGCAGCTCTTGTGGGGTGTTCCTGGTCTGCAGTAGTCAGTATCTATCAAAAGTGGTCCAAGGAAGGAACAATAGTGAACCGGCGGCAGGGTCATGGGCGGCCAAGGCTCATTGATGCACGTGGAGAGCGAAGGCTGGCCCGTGTGGTCCGATTCAACAGACGAGCTACTGTAGCTCAAATTGCTTAAGAAGTTAATGCTGGTTCTTATAGAAGTTTGTTGCGTATGGGGCTGCATAGCTGCAGACCAGCTTCTTTTTTTTTTTTTTTTTGATACAATAATTGAAATCCTTGAGCTATTATTTTGGCAGAATACTGGTGAAATGCTGTACATTTCTATCCACAGAATTGAATTGATAATTGTACTAAGCTATATCACATTTTACTTTGATTAATTGTGCAGCCACATTTATTTATTTTAATTTGACTTTCTCTCACATTTTTTACTTTTCATCAACTCACAAACTCCCATTAGGGAAACCCTGATGTAGATCATAATATCAGTGAGGAAACGGTGTTAAAGATAACAGGTGTTCATACTGTTTCTGCCGAGGTCGGTCTGTTGTCATTGCGAGTAAACAGAATGAGTGAATGCCGAGCTCCATCTGGTCTCAGAGCTACATCTAAGGACAAACGTCACTTGAGGTCCAAGCTGAGGTCACCAGTGTGTGTAGTAGATCCAGAATCAGTCAATATTCTGTGCTCACTGAAGGGCTAGTTCCTAAAAGCATCTTAATCATATCACTTATAGCTTCTACAAAGGCTGTTTTGCACCATTCGAATCTCTTCAAGTCTTTTGAGACAAAAAGGACATGTTGTAGTGCTCAAGAAATGCTAACGTACATCTGTATTTTCCAATGTAGTCTGTCAATTTTGAGACACTTGAGTGTGGCAGTTACCACAGGCCATGTTTAGACACTTTTGAGCACATATAAGTGTCTTTGCTACATGAAAGAGAGCTTTTATTTTTTTTTTTTTTTTTTTTTTTTTTTTTTTNATTTATTTTTGAAACCATTCCAAGATTTTCCCTCTAAAAGAATCCAAGTCTCCCCGTTAATGTGAGTAATCTTGTACTTGTGTTTGCAGCAAATATTGACAGTGTGTAAGGGCCAAACGATCCGGCTCTCACTGTGGACTAGGCGGAGGACTGGAAAAGGCCATCCCTTTCTCTCCTGCTTAGAGTGATTGAGGCATTATTGATTTCATTTTCATCAGCTCTGAAGGAGGTAGCCACACTTAAGGGAGATGGGTAATTTTTTGTGACATGTAATAAAAGCCTTGCGAGTCTCCAGCTGTCGATCTCCGGGGTTGCCGAGACTGAAATCACCGTGGACCAACACACAGTACAGGCAAACCATGAGTACGCCGTCCCGTGCTGTTTTACTCTGGTGTGCATATTTACACTTACATCAGCAATGAATGCTGGGGAACACTAGTTAAACCCTGGAATTGTCTACTGTACATCTTTCTCTCATTACATTTACCTCACGGCTATCATTTTATTTTCAGTCACAAATAATGAGGGGGTTTGAGCACTTCAGTGCTTCCATTAGCTGCAGAAAAAATGCTTTTGCATTGATTTGAGGTTGACGAAAGTGTTTAATGCAGCAAAATTATACTGTGTATGATGCATATGTTGAATTATAGGTTGAGCATCTGTATTAAGGATTTTCAGAGCTCTTCAAGTGGTGAAATGGCTTTTGTGACATATTTTAGATGTGACTGTTAGGTCACAGATTTGCTTTACTAGTGAAACCCATTATTTAGTGGTTTACAGTCAATATTTGGTCTTTATATATCAATATTTGGTATTGACTGATAATTGTGCCTGTGGTCATTTTGCCTAATTTCAGTTCCAGTCCAAAATGGATAGTGCAAATGTTTTTTGTTTATTTGTTTTTTTGATATTTTTAGTGACTTTGGAGAATATGTGGCAAAAATTTTCAGTAATTGACTCAAGCTAACATTCAGCTTAAGATGGTTGCTGTTTTTTTGGAACATGGTGGTTAGGTTGTAGCTGGTCAAAGCTGGATTATGTGTTAACCATCAAGTGTGGACCTGGTTGACCTGCAAGACTGTTTTTGTCATGGGCTCAGCTTGAAAAACCAGGTCATACCAGTTTAAGGTAGACATGCATGTTAGGTTTTGAAACATGGTGGCTTGGTGGTTCAAGATTATGTACCAGTTCTAACCCACTTGATCAAATGTTCTACCAGCTCAACCACATCTCCACCATCTGGTAGTCCAGCTGCTCCACTTAATATTTGACCAAATGACAAACAAATTATAATGTATCAAAAGCTACCTATAAGACAGGTTTTTATAGCAGAGTATGGCTATATATTAATCACGTTTTCCATTTTAATTGTTTTCTCGCTGAGCCCACATATGGTTTCATAACAAGCATGATTTCATATGGACTTCGGCTAGCACATTATGTGTCCTGTGGCTGAATAGTGCTCATTTTACCTAGTGTCAGTTCTAAAATACACACAGCCTTGCCAATAAATTGCCAGTGCAGTGTTTTGTAGTGAATTTTGAATAAATATTGCAAAAACATTGTGTGTACAACAGGTTACAATGGGGCTAAAGGCACACCTTAAGAAAAAATTGCTTTTCACTACTCCCATAGTGTATGATTGAAGAAAAATACATGTTTTTATTGAACATTGATGGAGCAACAGCTTTTGGTTTGTTTTGTTTAAAAATCTTGGTGGCAAGGAAGGCCTTTTACCCCACACATGGGGTAAAAGACAAATACTTTAGCTAAAGTAATATGTTTTTAATAATGTCTAAGTTAAAACTTGTTCAAAACAACCACTTTAGCAGTTTGTACTATTTTCAGTTCATTTTTATAAATAAAATAATTATTTTTTTATTCAATAAATATACTGCCATTAAAATGTTCATTTTAAAAATACAGAAACAAAATTATTTTAAAAAAGTAAAGATTCTATAAGCATTGAATGAGGTCCCATAATAATTTAATATAGCTTTACAATAGTGACAAATAAATAAATATGATTAATACCATATTTTTAAATATATAATGGTTTCATTATAACGGTGATTATCTCTAAGGTGGACACCCAACCTATTATGTTAATTAACATCAGAATTTTACCATCTCATGTCAGCAAATTAAAAAGCCAGCCAGCAATTTTTTATCATGTTAATTATTGTACCTTTTGCCCCAACAGCAGATGCGCTGTTTACCCCTAACCATACTTTTACATATTATTCCGTAATTGAAAAACTGTTGCTTTATTTACCTTGAACAAAACTGAAAATCATTAGTAAGACCTTTGTCTCCAAATATGGTCAATAATTTTATCAATTCTCATTTGCTACATAAATCTACAACATTTTTAAAAACATCAAACATTAGATCAAATCAGTGCAGAATCAACTTTGCGTTGCTGTAAGCGATCGCATCTAGGATCAGCCCGTGCATCATCAAAAGCGGTTGTTAAGAAAAGTGCTGAGCTGAATTTTATGTACATTTTGTGCATTGTACATGAATTGTACATACATTTTTTTTTTGCAAAGAGCAAAAAAAAGATTTTTAAATATGTTTTATAAGAGAATACTATTTCGCAAAGTTCTGTCATGAAATTCTCTACAGAGCACAGCTGATTGGTTCCTGCTGTATCAGTAGCCAATGAGTTTACTGCTCACCCTTCAAATGCTTGGTCAGAGCTTGCTAAGCAGTTGCAGTGTGCTTTCAGAAACCCTCCACCTTCCCCAGCTCCACCTGTATAGATCTGCTAGGCAAAAAAGACCAAAAATATAACATAAAAAATATTTTAATAATTTAACGACACATTCTCATGTTCATGGTTCTCTAATATTGATTAATGGTGAAATCACATGTACGTAAACAGATACAATAGTAAGATTAAATAAAATTAATTAAAAAATAATAGCTATGGTTCATTAGTACACGCTGATCATTTTGTTCTTGTTAATACACAGCTCCATGAATGCATGTCCATTTATTTATTTATTAGGCAAGTTGTCATGTTATAAGTGGAATAATGTATAACGAGTTACATTATCCCTTACATATCAGTCGACCACTATTCTCACGCCCTATCTTTATGGTTATGCAACACATTGTGAGCAGCAAAACCTCTGCAGCCCCCCTCTTTATAAATTCATTCAGTCGCTCCATTTTTCCTCCTCTGTCCAGAGAGCAGTTCAGTATTGTATATTACAGTCTCACAGCCTACATTTAAGCAAAAAACAACAGGGTGTTTTGAGGTCACCGAGTTTGATGAGGCTGTGTTTCATATTGACCCGAGCTGATTACCCCACAGTGCGAGAGACGGAGACATGAGAGAAAATATGCGGGATGTATGCAGAGCTGTGTGAGCAGCATCTCCAATCAGGCAGCTTAGGAAGAGGACGGAATGGGAAGGGTGGGGGAAGGAAAAACGGAGAGAGAGGGAAAGGGTGTGTGTATTTGGTGGTGGGGGGGGGGATTTCTCTGTGGGAGAGAGAAAGTGGCAGAGAAAGCGCACAGAAGGAGGGGAGGGGTGTACGTGTGTGTTCACTGGAGTGTGTGTGTGTGTAGTGCTGCAGTAACGAGTGGAGAGGGGGAATGACTGCAGTTTCTCGGGCTGATGGAAGAGCACGAGCAGGAGACATCCGCGCGCCGCTGAAACGTTAACCCCTAAGTGCCTCGCTGGTGTATGGCCCAGACGCTCATTGAGGATTAGGACCGAGGAGATCACTTCAGTCAGGTGTGTGGTTTTTCAGTGTGTTTTCTTCTCAAAGGTGCTGCAAAATGGGATGATCTGGATATGGGAAGGTGGGCTGTGCTGCGCTGGATGCTGGAAAGATTGTCCAGGGCACTAGATGCTGGAAAGATTGTCCAGGGCACTAGATGGTTATGACTTAATCGTGCAGCGGAGAGGGAAGCCCGTTCGAGAGTGGCCTCGCTGAATACTAGAGTACTGCATTGTGATTCATACGTATGTTAGTCTTGGGTAACTCTTCTAAAGCATCTTTAATAGGCTTTTTGTTTTGAGTCTGAAGAAAAGTGGTCTTTAAAGTGATCCCTAGTGATGCTTTAAGATGTTTGATTGGGAAGTGCTGCAATGGTCCCGAGCTTGGAGTGTTTGTCCCAGTCGGCCCGTGTCTATTTTATCGGTTAGTTTAGTTGAACTTGTGTTGCACACTGATCTCGGGTCAGCTTTCTGTCACACCTCACTGAGGCTGGAGTCACAGACCCCTCACAGGAAGCTGGTCCCAGAACGGTGCGCAAGGGCAAAGTCAGCCGCGAGCTGTCGGCGGATGGGTGTTTACTCTGTCCGTGCATGATGGGTGCAGGTCGCTTCCTGGAGAGTTTCCAGAGGTCAGTCCCGCTGACAGCTGCCGCGTTTCCCCGGAGGGGCAATGGGAACGACACCCTCCTCCCCACCACTGAACAGCAGCAAGACAATATGCTGCGCCTCAGTGGTACGGCTGCCGTAAAAGCGGATCACAGGGAGAGACCACAGACAATAGAGTGCATTAAAAGAGCTCTGCGGTACAGCAAAGAGAGGCTGGAAACTGAATACCTGCTGTTTGCTGTCATTTAAATGCACTTTGTTGTTGCTTTCAACCTTGTGTTTTGAAAAAGCTTGATGATAACATTATTGTCAAACATAAAAATACTCTTCAGATATTTCCATAGAGGACAATCCAGCAGTTGTTTTCTATCAAATACTCTCAGATTGAACTGAATTTATATTTCCTGTTGGTTGCTGTATGTTGTGTTTCTGCTTGAGTTAGTGGTTATATTGGATGCTAGAAGTGTCAATTGGACACAGTGGGATGAAAAGGGAACTTCCTTAGATGCTCGACAGCTCTCTCGCTCCCTTTCTCTCTCTCACTCTCTCTCTCTCTCTGGCAAGCGTTTTCTCGCCCTCTTGGGATTCTCCTGCAGAGAACTGGGGATCAAAAGGAAGGGACATTCTCAAGGACAAATGCTGTGTCATCAAGGCTTCAGACCTTGAGATGGAGTATAGTACAGTGTGGCATTGAGCTTAGATATATAAGGGAAAATCTGAAGATGTGTTGCGTATATTCGTGCTTTATAGCTTGTCTGATCACTCTGGTTTCAGACATTGAAGCTGTTGGGTTGTTTTTGCTCCTTTTTTAGGGTGCTTGTGTTAAGTGTGTATGTCCAGATGCGTTTGAGACATGTAATGCGAAGGATTAAGACATCTACATGGTCAATTACCATGTTTCTAATTCTACAGAGGAACATCAGAACATCCCAAAATTCCTTAGGTACAATACGATGGAATCAAATGAGATCAACGTTGGTGTTCAGTTAGAGTTATACATTCGATGTGGATACAAGTTCACACTGAGATTTCAGAATTCTGATTGAGAATATTGTTGAGATCTGAAACTGCTAGAGGAGAAACTGTCCTTTTCTCATTTTTATCTTTAAGTCTTCAAAGTCTGTTCTATTTACAGTATCTTAGAAGTTCGGAAATGAAACGTCCAATGAGTGGTGCTATAAGGTAATGCACTTTATTCATAACACAGTATTGTGCAACTGCGCAAAAACAAGTCTTTATTAATCAATCTGCCCCTGTAATCATAATTTGTGTGAAAAGGAATACAATTTGTTGGTGTTTTACTGTCACTAGTGTTCATTTCAGCTGGAAACTGCAGTGAATAGTGTGTATAGGTATGTTTTTGCGGTTTTACATAAGGCCTGTTTTTCCAATGTGTCTATGATGATAAAGATAGTATGTCAAGTTAACTTTGCCCTTCATCTATATTTTATGGTTTCTGTCAGCGGCCCAGTTATTGTTAACTAATGTGTTTAGAATAATTGTTACCATAGTAAAAAAAAATAAAAAAAATGAATGTACTGAAAGCATGATGTAAAATGAAAACAGTATCTGCCCCGTATGCAGCTAACCAATAATAAATCTGAGAGAAACCATAAAACAGCTAGTGTCATTTGTCATCATGGACACTTTCTCCCATCTGGTCTCGCATCACAGTTTTGCGTTAAGAATTACATATGATAAGACACAAGTGATGGACAGTAGTACAATGGATCATAACTTTTATTGGCAGGAGAACATTATTTATAACTTTCCCTGTGGGATTGTGTTAGAGAGGTCAATTCAGACAGAAAAAAGGACAAAATCGCTGTGGAATGCCCCTCTCCTTCTTTATGAGGAGAAATGCCTCCTTTCAGGATATAGCCCCATTAGTTTGGAAACCATCACTGTCTTGTTCTTAATGACAGTATTCTGTCTCAAACTCAATCAAAAAAAGTAGAGTTCTTATAAAGTTAAAGCAATATAGTTCACCAAAAAATTAAAACCATGTCATCACACTTGCCCTCATTCCCTCAAATCCTGTGATCACAAAATGAGATTTTAGTAGAATTTCCAGGATGCTTCTTTTCTTATATGGTGACCAGGGGTTGTGAAGCTGCATAAAGGACAAAAATGTACCATAAAAACAGCCATTGGGTCCAAAAGTTTAAGCTCGAAAAAGAACATGACGAAGACATAAAAGTAGTCCATTGGTTTAACCCAAGTATTCTGAGGTAATACGACCACTTTATGAACAGAGCGTGACATCATGACAAGTCACGTGACACACAAGAACCAATGAGCTTAAAAAATTAGGACCCCACCGACTTTTATTGTATGGACAAATACACCTGAAAGATTCTTCGGTAACACTTTACAATAAGATCTCATTTGTTAACATTAGTTAAAGGGATAGTTCACCCAAAAATGAAAATTATCCCATGATTTACTCACCCTCAAGCCATCCTAGGTGTATATGACAATCTTCTTTCAGACAAACACAATCAGAGATATATTTAAAAATATCCTTAGTCCTCCAAGGTTTATAATGGTTGTGAATGGGGGGCCGTGTATTGAAGCCAAAAATAATGCATCCATCCATAAAAAAAGTATTCAATACGACTCCAGTGGGTTAATAAAGGCCTTCTGAACCGAAGCGATGCGTTTTTGTGAGAAAAATATCCATGTTTAAAAATTTATAAATTCAAATAACTAGCTTCCGGCGGACGACTGTATGCAGAATGTGCAAGTCGATTTGCAGCTGAAGAGTATCCTTTGACCTGACGCACAATGTAATGACGAACACAGAGGTGCAGAGGATAGTGCAAAACAAATCACCGGTCATGGATTATAAGTCTAAAAGGATACGTTTTAAAGAGAAATTTCAGAGAGTTTTGATATAAGAGAAGAGGAGCTTGAGTTTGTTGCACAGCCCTGTTTTTTTTTTGAACCGTGAGATTTACTTATTTGGCAAAAACTTTATCCAAAGCATTTTATGAACACATTTCCTGGGAATAGAACCCATGACCTTTCCATTGGTAACACCATACTCTAATTAGACTACCACCAAACCAGCACTAACATAATAATTCAGCATTAGCTCAGGCAGAGTCTTACCCAGAAGTGGTACCTCAGATGTAGCCATATCTGCATCATAACAACTATCCATGAGTAGAGGAAGCCAGTGTGAAACTAGCTGATTTGGCTAATGTGTATCTCTAAAAAGAGGGTGTGGTTGTGAGCCTGTTTGTCACTGTGCAGTGAAGCCGTATTGCCCTCAGTAAAAACAGCTGCTTAATTGAAGAGCCATAGGGGTGACAATAAACTGAAAGATACAATTCGTAATTAATGATGAACAGCAGCTTCACCCTGAGGATAAAGCGCTGAGGCTAAAACAAGCCTGTGAAACACGTTAAAGGAGTCCACCCAGAGCTATATTTGGGGTGGTTTGTGAAGATGTTTGTTGTACAACAGTGTTACAAATCTGAGTGAGTATAAGTCATACGCTGATTTGAAATTACTATTTGTGACATTTCAGTTGTAATCTACAAATCTGAGAGCTGATTTAGTATGTGTGATGTGAGCAGTAGTTTTGTAGTCTTTGAATAGTTTCCACCCTCGCATTTGTTTGTGTGTCCAGTTCGGCCCAAGGGCCACAAAAAAACCTCATTGAGTGGCAAACAGAGCGGTCTGAAGCCGCTGGGATGTGCGGGGGAACACTCATTTTCATCTCACTGAGCTCAATCAGATGGCGTTCCAGTGGAAATGTTCAACCATCAGTAATGAAATGCCCAAGGACAAGATCTGTTTTTAATACAGGCATGTTTGAGCATGAGGGGTAGGAACATCCCTTAACCTACCAAAGAGATTAGAAAAAACACTACTGATATTTTTATCAATTTTAGTTGTGATTGAATATTTAATATGTTGCATGATGCATGTTTTCATTTCTAAACTAAAAGTATTTTATGTCAGTCTTTTTTCTTTTTCTTTTACTTTAATTGATAGTTACGCATGAAAAACTTGTCAGAATGCACAGATAATTTTGAATGGCCATTTGTGGAGAAAGATGGATTGAAAGAACGGCCCCTAAAGCTACATTCACACTGGGCTTTAAAGGGGACCTATTATACCCATTTTCACAAGATGTAATATAAGTCTCTGGTGTCCCCAGAATGTGTCTGTGAAGTTTCAGATCAAAATACCCCACAGATCATTTATTATAGCTTGTCAAATTTGGCTTTATTTGGGTTTGAGGAAAAACACACTACTTTTTGTGTATGTCCCTTTAAATGCAAATGAGCTCCTGCTCCCCTCCCCCTTTCCAGAAGAGGGCGGAGCTTTAACAGCTCACACTTTAGTTGCTCAACAACAGCAAAGCTGGAGAATCTCACGCAGCCAAAATGATGATTGTCAGTAACGTGTTCAGCCTTACATTGTTCAAAACGGAGTCAGATACTGATGGAGAGACTCAGGAAGAAGTTACAACTTTTAGAATGAAACTGGACGTTACTGAACGGTTAGTGGATAAATGTGCTGGCCTTTGCAAATAAACATAACATTTTTAATGTCTTGTCTTTACAGAAAACTTAGTTTTTCACGACAATCACCTTTTACACTGCTCTTTACAAACGTGTGGTTATAAAGTATATAAACAAGGTTTAAAATAGACGACAGACATATGGTCTCTAAGACAACAATAGCTTTGGCCACATTTGGAGTGGAACTGACTAACAGGCACATCGACTGAAATGGTGATTTACTCAAAAATCCTAAAAAATAAACAGTGTGACACTTACTACTTCTGGAGGATCACTAACAGTTGGTACAAATCTGTCCTTGAGTAACAACTTTTTATCAAAGCCTGCCTTGTATTGCCCCTCGTTCACAAAAGAGTCTGGAGTGAAATGATTTGCGCAGACATAAACGAATTTAGGTATATTTTCGGGTGCATTATCTTCAAAAATCAAACTAATCCACTGCTTCCTCAGTGGCTCAGATGTTGGGAGAAAATGAAGAGTCTTATGTTCACACACGCAGAACACTGGGATTGCTTATGAGACATTCTCGTCACTACAGCTGCTTGAGCATGGAGAAAATGGCGGACAGCGTACAACTCGATGAGGGCGGAAACTATGGTAATGTAGGACTGTCAGTCAGCAACCGTGGGCGGGGCACTGCTCAGAGAATCAAAACGGCATGTCTAATGGTTGAGTGGATGGATTTTTATCATTGTAGGGTGGTTGTGTTCACATACTGCCAACACTGCCAATTTATGTATTTATATAATTCCTTAAAAATGGCCATCAAATTCCCAGAGAGCCTTCTGTGTGAATGCAAGCTGGGAATTTGATCCTGGTATCAGACCGAAGCCGATGCTGTGAGGATTTTTGTCTTCACATCATAATTTCACAAGACTATCCAAGAAAGTTTCAGATTTTCCAGAATCTCAAAGAGGCTTCCTCAGACTTTAAATGCCACTTCTAAATTGAAATATTTAATCGGCCACAATAATGTAATGTTATTAAACCATCTCAGCAAATTTAAATTATGTGACTAATTGTGATAAATTTAATTAAATAATTGGCATATCATGTAATTAAAGTTAATTCATTTAAAGTTTGTAATCATTTGACAGTCTTAATGTATACTCTTACAGTAACAGAAAAAAAATAAATAAAATAAAGATAAAAACATGCTGCGTCTAGTTGCCCTTGGTGGAGAACAAGGAGTGTTCAGCCAGTCCATGTCCTCATGTCCGAGTGTGTGGTGTCTAGTACGTGTTCACTGTCTCAGACGGTTTGTTTTTTACAGTGGGACTTCCTGTTCATACATCTTCTGGTATTATGTGGTGAGCTGTAGGATTTTGATAGTAAGCTCCTCTGTCTTATTGGGACAACAGTTTAGATTCTTCTCATTCTTCTTGCGTTTGACAGTAATGGTGGTTATAGCTTCCATTAATTTTTTTGTCACTTTGTGTTTCCGCTGATAGCCGGTCTGTGTTCAGCTTTCTGTGTCTGTCGTATTTGCTTGCTGTCATTGCTATTTGTGACTGTGCTGCTAAGGCACAGAAAGGTACAGTTTTATAATCAGTATCGTTGTCTTGTTCTCCAGGGAAAATATCTAAACATCCTTAAAATAAGTTAAATAAATTTTTAAGAAAAATGCAAAAGATATGAATTAGATTAGATATCAATGTCATGTTTCCTGTCATGTGCTTCCTTTGCTTCATGTGTTTTGTTCTGATTGGTTCATTGTTTGATTGATCAGATGTGTCTTATGTCATTAGTCATTGGCTGTGTCTGAAATCACATACTCTCGAGTAGGTACTTATTTTGTAATTACAAAATAAGTAATTACTTCACGACTGCTAAAAAAGTATGTTCTAATATGAGTATATAATATGAATGTGTGTAGCATGAATGTAATCTGGACATACTACATCCACCATCTTGTCATTATCACATGACCTACCAGCATCAGTTACGATGCTTCACTGCCATTCACAAATCCTCTCCCGTGGCCTCATGGGATAGTAAAGTGTCCATCGTATGCTCATTTCACACTCTCGCTGAAAGTAATACGTCATCTGGGTACTTTTTGCCTACTCTTTACTGTGAATTCGGACACACTTCTTTTGTCACATACTGTTTTTCACCAACTATATAGTAGGGAAGTATAAGATTTTGGATGCAGCCCTTGAGTATATGTATAACTCTCATGTTCACATTGTCATTTGTCTAGCTTTGTTCATGTAACCCACTGTTGGTGAGTTTGTCAAGTCTGTTATGTTCAAGTCAAGTTCTAGTGCTCATGTTTATGCTGTGTCTTACACCGTGTCCTAACCAGACGTGATGCGATAAGATTCCAGCGACGAGCAATTTGACTGTCCACATTAGACGTGACGCGAAAATGAGAAGGGATAAAGTCAATCAAAAACCACAGCCGAGTGTGGGCGGGCTCTCTCGCCAAGAGCCCAGCGGACACAATGAAATGGGCAAGTAGGCTACTTAGTAAAATTCATAAATATTACACAATTTAAATATTATTTCAAGTACATACGGAGTGACTGAACCAATCTTTGTCATAGAATACACCAGTGGCGAGAGGTGACTTTTTTAACCGGGTATGCTGGGTTGTGGGTCATGAACAAATGTGGCCGATGCAGAATTGAATGGATTTTACATTGAATGGACATTCTAAAACGCTTAATGTAATGTACTAAGGCAGTGATATTAACAGACCAAACTCAATAAACACCATACTAATAAAGTATACTGTGTACAGCAAAGGAGATGAGCCCAGAATATGAACGCAATTCGTTTAATTAGCCTACACGTTGCGTTTTCCTCCCATAGGAAACCGTTATAAAGAAATAGCTTTTAACATCGCTTAATGTAGCCTAGGCTTCATGACAAATAACATCACAGCGAAAAGTATTTCTAATATGTTGGACCTTTTACTGAGAGTAGCCTACATTTACCTGTTGAGACGTGCCTTCACAAACACCTGTAAGAGCTTCTGTGATGTTTGAGTCGACGGAGGCGC
>RJVU01071825.1:413640-432776 GCA_003731715.1 Anabarilius grahami
TAGTTTATATTTCAGTTTTAGTTATTTTAGTGAGTTTACATCCCCAGCAAACATTTGTACGTTTAATGACCGTTAAAAAGACGTCCCTAACGTCTTTGACGTTATCTTATTAGTTAATTAATTTTTATATATTGAACTACACATAGTTAAAAGTCAAAGTAACAATTATACATGGAACCCCTCAAAACCTAACAAAATAAATCACAGATAGAGAGTTTCACCTGCAAAGCCACTTTAGAGAACACTGGTCGTTATACCAGCCAAAGTCCTCCCTCTCAACTCACAGCAATAAAACGGCAAAATTCATGGTTCTCATTCAAGCATTACGAGTGCTGACCCAACCATTCCAGCGGATTTATCCTGCTGAGCCGAAGCGCCAGCGGTCAGTGTCTTTCATTTGTCCCTTCAGTGAGCCCGTACGCTCATTACAGAAGCAGCACCTTGAATTAATCCCACTATAAAGCAGAAAAGTGCTGTGACCGTGCAGGACCACACCATAACTATATTATCGTGCTCAGTTTTGTTATAGCTGAGGGCCTGAGATTGGGTGAGCTTATTTATGTAGTTTTCTCACGTCTGGCAAACATCTGTGTAAAGGGAATAGGAAGCTAGTTGTGAAGGCTAGAGAGGGCAACAGGCCTTGGTCGTCTGACTGTGACGTTTTAAATTATGTCAACTGAGGACTTGTTGAACAGCTGCAGTTTGTCAACGTTGTGCACTCAAGGTTATGAGGTAGAACAGGCTGAGGTACCAGCTTCAGAGGTATCAGCTACAAACAATGGAAGAGCTCAGAACAGTGCGACAATTCAAAAGGTTCATGAGCTTTAACATTAATTGTTTCTATAATTGTATTTTTAGTTTAGAAATGTTTCTAGCAGTTAGCTGTTCTAATTGTCCAAATAATTGTATATGTATATATAAAATATTATATAATAATATAATGTGAAATATATTTATAACTTAAGATAATTTAAAACAACTTTTTTTTTCTTTTTTTTTTAAATGAAATATATTCATGTGTTGCAAAGCTGTATTTTCAGCATCATTACTACAGTGTCAAATGTTTGTTAAAAACATTTCTTATCATTATCATAAAAAATCTTAAGTGTTCCAGACTATTTGACTGGCACTACATATACTTTATATGTGCATTTTATGATATTAAGAGATTAATTAACTGTTGTTTTGAGGGAGCAGGAAGGGTAATCTTGTAATCAACCATCCACGAGTCCTATTCAGAATACAGATGAAATTACGTTGGATTGCTGATAATGGGGAAACTTTTTCATTCTCTATGAGAAACCATCTTTCTCCTGGTAACTGATCCTGTCAGTATAAGTGAAGTTTGAGCTTGTCTAATATTTAATGATGCCACACTGGCACAGATACAAGCATTATTATGCAAACATAATTGCAAGATTGAAGAAGCAATTAAAATGGCTGTAACATTGCTGTGTTTTGGACGTACTAAAATCAAATCATTGTCTAATACAGGACACATTGTCAAACTGTATTCAAGTTCATATTATCCAAATACAAGGACACAAAACAATGTTTCTTGTTAATATTATTTTGTTGTTTTGAGCAATATTGTGCACAATGCCATAACTGTGAGCTCTGCTTCTGTAGAGACTACCCACTCTCTCTAGTTTCTGTTCAGCCAAACATTTGGCAGGACATGTGTCCTGCTATCACGAAGTTTACCTCAGTTTGAGTAAGACCATTTACATAATAGAGGATTAACATTGATCATTTGATTTATTTGTAATAGTTATATCATAATTTGTTTTAATTTTTTATTTACTTGTGCATTTTTGTTAAAAGAGATAGTTCACCAAAAATTGAAAATTCTATCTTCATTTACTCACCCTCATGTCGTTCCACACCCATTAGACCTTCGTTCATCTTCGGAACTCGAATGAAGATCTTTTTGATGAAATCTGAGAGCTTTCTGTCTCTCCATACAGCTAGGCAACTAACACTTTGAAGCTTCAAAAAGTTCATAACCAATGAAGTTCATTCTCTTGTGTTACGCAGAACGTTTGAGCTTCAGCAAGAACCAGTGAGGTTCGTTCTCGTGTGTAACGCAGCACGTTTGCGCTTCCACAATAGGTTTGTTCTCACGTGTCAAGCAGGTTCAGTTGAGCTTCTGTTTATTTTCACTGATCAATGTTTGTATGTGAATAAAAGCCTATATTCAATCTGTTCATCATATATAAAGCGATCGTGTCTCTTCAGAAAATTTTGACTAAACCACTCAATTTATATGGATTAGTTTTACGATCTCTTTATGAATGTTTTGAAGCGTCAAAGTGTCAGTTGAGTAGCTGTCAATGGAGGTACAGAAATCGCTCAGATTTCAAAAAAGATCTTCATTTGTGTTCAGAAGATGAACGAAAGTCTTCCGGGTTTAGAACGACATGAGGGTGAGTAATTAATGACAGGATTTTCATTTTTGGGTGGACTAACCCTTTAAAGGGGGGGGTATCACACACAGTTTCTGCCAATCTCATGTTAAACTTAAGTACCTATAGAGTAGTATAGCATCCTTCATATCGCCGAAAAGTATTTCGTTTTATCATATTTATAAAAGATACATATGCTGTACCTAGTCTTTCCGAAAACAGCCGAGGGCCTGGAGGCGTGTCGTGTGAGCGGAGATAGAGTGACGAGCTGTCACGAGCACGCGCAGCTTTTGTGTAGAGATCGTCTGCAAGCTATCAATGGTCAGTTAAATTTAAACACACACAATACACCATCGCATTATTCATGGATAACTTTTGAATCACTATAATGAATATAGCGTATAGTAAATGATGAATAATGAATTTATGAATTGACTACGTTCATATTGTTTACATTATATGCACTTAGGCGCCTATTGTCAACAAAACAGACATTTGAAGCAGTTTTACTCACCACTTGCGGTTCCGACTCATGACCGGGATCATTACCGCTGTGACCGCTCCATCTTTCAGTTTCAAATGATCTGTAAATCCAGTGTAGAACTGGGCCTTGTTTATGAAACTAGTAGCGCCGATCCTGAGGGGGCGAGCAGCCATGGAAAAACACGAGATATTCTCCATTAATTTTTACCAATAAAAAAGTGATTGAAACTAATGAGTTTCTATGGTTATTTTAATAACAAATATTGATAGAGCATCAATGTAATGCTTGAGCACAAATCTCTCAGCTCCACTGGGTTCTTTGGGAAGCAAGGTTATCTTTCCCTCACATCCAAAAACACACTTCTTCGGTGACATTGTTGATTTTGTGGTCTAAAAACAAAGTGACAAATCTTTCTCGAGCAATCCTGTGGAGCGCTGCTGATGGCTTCCGCAAAGCCGAACGAAGCGCGTTGATGGGCGTGCTCTTGCTCTCTTGCTGTGGTCGACGTGCGCACGTGCGCTCTTCCGGGAGAAGTGCCCGTACAAGGAATTCCGACCATTCTGATGTCACACAGGCACATACTTGAAAAAAAGACCCTGAAGTTCGTTAGGGTTTGAAAGAGTATTTTTGGCACTGAAATACTCCGTCATACGTCCAACTTTGAAGTTTGAAACTTTGGCCATGTTTAGCATGAGAATCCAACTCTTTAATTATTCACAGTGGTGATTCTCAGTAGATTTTCATTACTGTTATATACAATCTGTTGTTATATATTAAAAGTATAGAGTATACAGTAAAGTATATATTATAATATATAACAATAGTACAATTACTGTCATTCTATACTTTTAATTAACATAAATTAAAATCTGTGCAACTTCACAGTTTACATTTTTGCTCAATGCTTTGGTTTTTTAAGAGGGGTTTTTTTTTTGCATTACAGCAATGGGAATGGGGAAGGGGTGAAATAAGTTTAATTATTGTGAAATTAAAGTCACAGTGCAAAAGAAAATGTCAATGGGCTTCATTTTCAGAGTATCATTTCATTCTTTCTTTGTTCTCTTTCTTTCTTTTTGACATGTTCTCAAAAATATGATGGTTTCCCTCAAAGACTTTATGTAGTCGATTTGCAAACTTGAATGTCATAAAAATAGATCATCGTGGACAATTAGCGCCTTTAAGAAGCAATAACACATGTACAGTGAATGCAAAATGTTGATGTGTGGATTGCATAGAGAATTTCCTCCCACACTGAACAAGAGAAGTTTGGCAGATGCCCTGAAGCAATTATCATTACGGAATTCAGCAGTCATATCTAGACGCATCTCCAAAGGTTTGATTTGGTGTGCCAAAAGAGTCCTTTGGAGCAGGTCCATTTCTGCTTCTTCTGTTCACTCATACTGATCCAGTTTATTTGTGCTTGCTAAAACTTTGAGTAAGTCAAATGTTTCATAGACAGTGAGCTTGTTGGCAAACGAAATGGACAAAATAAATGTCCATTCTGCTGATTACATCTGATTATTCCTAGACATCATAATCACTCGGAGCAGACTGCTTTATCTGAGCCAGACTTCTATTGTATTTGTATCTGTTTATTTGTTCTGTTGTATTTACAATATGTGCTCTGGCACAGATAAAACAGCAGGAGTATATCAGAGCTGTAAAATCAGTGCAAGTGCAGTGAAGATAATGGGTCCCATAAAAAGCAAAGTGTCTCTTGTCCTCTGAGCATATGCAGTCACCCCAGAGAAAAGACACGGACACAAGCTTCTAGCACATCTCTATCTCCCTCAATACAAACAGGGGGATAAATCTCAATCTCACTGAGTCCAGTGATCATATCACCATGTTAAACACACAAGAAAGACACTCTAGAGAGGCAAGGGGAGAAAATGGCAAACACTGCATAACATTTTCATTATGGTCTGATTTAGACAATGAGTTTATCATTTCAGCCTCATATGCTCTGTAATTATCTAAATAACTTTCATTGTAATTGCAAATTCAATGTTTTTATCGTTCATCAGCTAGACAAAAATTGTTCTGAAAGTGATTCCAAAAATATCATTCTTCTTTGCTGCTATCATTATAGCTGTGGTGTGGACTCTTTAAAACTTTACCGTTATCATTATAGTTATTGTCTTGGTGTGAACGGGCTTCTATAGATACTGGTGACGATAAATGATAGGAGTGTGATGATACACTTAGCTCACGAGATGAGACAATTCACAATACTGGGTTCAACCCAGCAGTTTTCCTCCTGTGTCAATGCGAACAGACCATTGAGAACTGTGTTGAGGAGTTCTGTGCACTTTGCCACCAGGTGGGCTTTAATGCCATTGCACTCAAATATATTTTTCGTAACAGAATCCAAGGTGCACTATGTAGTTTTTCGTCTGCTAGAGGTTGCCTTTTCAAAACAAAGGCGTAGCTTGATGATGGCAAGTTTGAGCGCGGAATCTTGGGACATGTGAAATATCACAACCGGTGGAAAAGAATCGGGATAGGACTCGGGCAGAAATCATGTTCATGGATGCGATTATTAACGTTACTGTAGTATGAAGCAGAGCAGGACCGAGTGTTGTGGGAGCTGAACAAGGCCGCTGGAGCGATTGTTAATGAGAGACGAATGCAACACTCCACCTTGCGAGCAGCAGAACTTTTATTATGCCACAGTCGCCGGCGCCGCTTCCGCTTTTCCGGTCATGAGTATGAGGTAACGCAGCTCTGTTTATCAAATTAGATACATTTGGGTGTGTTTAAAATGATGTTATAACATTACTCTGTGCGTTCGCTTGGCGGCTGCTATGAGACACTTGTTGCACACTGCAGTAGAGAATGTGAACCGACGTCATGACGCGTTATTTTCATGCCGAAAATAGCAATTTTCTCACGATTTACAAATAGTTGGAAACATTTGGGTTAGGGTTAGGGTTAGGGTAAGTACTCAGTACTCAGTTGAACAAAATTATAACACTGGCCCAGTGGTTTTTGGATATATTTTTTTTAAACTGTGTATTTATTTAACCTTTTTTAATAACAAAACACTGTTACATAACATTTACTTACAATATTAATAATGAAAAGTAAATTAATAAATAAAACATTAAGGGGAAAAGAAGAAGAAGAAGAAAAAAAAAACTGAAGTTGAAAATATATACAAAAGTCCTTGACAGCAATTCAGTAAGTGCACCACAAAGCGGTACATTATCTGCATGATTCAAACATTAATACATATTGAAGCTATTTTCTTCAAGCAAATGTTTCAATAAGTGCCCACTTCTGTTGAAAGAAGTTTGATTTTAACTGCAAGTCTGCAGTCATTTTCTCAAATGTATATATCTGTTTCAGTCTTTGTGTCCATTCTGTCACAGTAGGTTTGTGCACCTTCATCCAGTTCACAGTGATTATCTTCCTGGCTGCCATTAGTAATATATGTAATACAAATAAGTAGGATTTACTGAACTGATCTGAGGTGAAAGCTGAAAAATAAATAAATAAATATTTTTTAAAAAATAAAAATAAAAAAACTGGGTGCAGTGATATATCTATTCCTAAAATTTTACTAATTTCCCTTTAATAGTTTTTTGGGAATGTCCCAAAATATATGCACTTAGTCCCCCACCATCCCACAATCTCTCCAGCACTGTGGTTTTTATTGCAAAAAAATTACATATTGCAGCTTTAATGATCGTTTGAACTGAAGGCACTGTTTCGTGGACTCTGGCCCAGTACTTTGACTTTGCCGTATTACTGCAGAGTTCCTCATTTACTGTGGGAATTGTGGACAAGGGGTCCCGCAATCCCATATTACCCACCACGCTAAAGTCCTCCTACTCCAGAGTCTCCACACGTCATGGCTGCCACGCTAGTGTTCTCCCTCATCATTGCTGCCAAGCCAGAACCTCGTCACATCATGGCCGCCATGCCATAGCCTCGCCACTTTTGGCGGATGTGGAGCTTGGTCCAACTTTGAACTTACCAACCATGGACTTTGTAGTCTCAGGTCCTGTGGTCTCAAGTCCGGTGCTTCCAAGTTTGATGGTATCAAGTCTGGTGGTCTCAGCGCTTCCAAGTCCAGTAGTCTCTAGTCCAGTGGTCTCAGTGCTTCCAAGTCTGCTGGTCTCAAGTCCAATGGTCACAGCATTTCCAAGTCCAGTGGTCCCAAGTCTAAGTCCGGTGATCCCTGAGATCATCCCTCTGTCACGCTATTCTGTGTGCGTGGGCTGCACACACTTCCGGCGGCATATGCTACAGTTCCTCCCAAAGGTGGCAGGGTCTG
Organism: Anabarilius grahami; assembly: GCA_003731715.1. NCBI lineage: Eukaryota > Metazoa > Chordata > Actinopteri > Cypriniformes > Xenocyprididae > Anabarilius > Anabarilius grahami. The sequence goes on from RJVU01071825.1 coordinate 420,812, forward strand.
CTACAGCTTGTCCTGAGGCAGCGGCGTCCACTACGCCATGTCAAAGACACGGAGGCCATCCAAAAACTCACGACCAGGAGGACTGCCCAGGTCTTTGTTCTGCCATGGCCTCCTTTATCTCTGGTGGTCCTCTGCTACGCCATGGCCCCCTGATCCCCTGTGCTCATTTGCTCTGCTGAAGTGGTTATCTCATTCGCCAGCTCCACCCTTGTGTTCTATAATCCAGGGCCACTTCCACTTCATGGGCCTGGTCCGCCATCCCTCCTACTGGACCGCCTCCATTCCATGTTATTTTCAGGTGGGAGTTCTGTTAGGGCACCTGGAGCTAACCTTTGAGGGGGGAATATGTCACATTTGTTTTGGTTTTGTTTCACATTCATGTTACGTCTTTTATTTTGTAATTTCTCATTGTTATGTTTCCTGTTTGTCATGTGATTCCCAGTTCCCCTCATGTGATCTTGTCATGTGGTTCCTTGTTTCATGTGTGATGTTCTGATTGGTTCCTTAGTACATGTGTAGGGGCTGGACCAATCAGACACAATTATTCATTATATTTAATCAATAATCCAACAGACCCCTCACCCAACAACAAAACTAGGTGCCAAGATGGCAACAAAGATAAGACTAGTTTTACGACCCAAAGGAATGTAGATAGAGAGAGCGCTCTCAACCGCATTCCCTATTGAATCAGACACATAGAGGCCCATAAAAAAAGGACTGCTTTCCCTTAATTCATAGACATACTTTTCTATGAATGAACAAGCATATTCCCAGGACAATGTGTGTATTGTCTGTAAGACAATTGTCTTGTTACCAAGGTGCATTAAATTAAGAAATTGCTGCGTTTTACGCTATGGGAATACTTCTTTGTATGACCAGCTGTGAATACTGTGTTTAACACGTCAATGAAATTGACATTGAACTTGACAGCCTTAGACTGTGACGTCATTGGAATGCGCGCTCGTCGGATGCTATAATTAGATGTGTCACAGGTGCATCTTCTGGTTTCTTTGTCTTCAGAACCATACTGTGTGTGACAAGGTTGGCAAAAGGTAAGAGGTGTGTGTATCCGTGTTCACGGCCCATGCCTGAATATGACACACACCAGTTTTGCTTGTGTGTTTGGGGGAAGAGCATGCTGCCCTTGTGTTTGAGTATGGTGAGTGCGAGTATTGTGAAACTTTCAGTTAAATTGCTTCACGTCCGCTTTGCTTATTTTGATGCGAGTTGTGGGGCTCACACGATCTGGCCGAGGGGCGAGAGACGGGTCCGTCCCTATCACTCACTCTCTTTCCAGATCACAATGTCCTTTTCTCCAATGTCTCGTGTTTTCCATTGGAATGGGATATGAATTCGCCGCCTCCGAGGGTTCATCCCGTGATGATACAAGGGGCAGTCACTCGTGCAGTGGCCAGATTACACTGGTCATAGTAACAAGAGACCCCCAAAACAGTTAACTTATCGTTAACTTGTTTATTAAAAATATATACATCAAGTGTGTTTTTGCCCTTTACGTCGTCCCATTCGACTGTCGCGGGTGCGAAGTCACATGTTTATACAATGCTGCCTCAGATCAAAGATATGCTCGTGAGCTATCTCTCCCCTGGGAGCGCATCATCAGAGGCGTTTCACAGCGAGTCAGGTTGGTACTGTGCTGCACACCATGGCTGTGTTACAGGCATACCAGGCTGATCTGATGAAGGATTTAAGCACAACCTTTCATCCAGACTGTGTTAAATTATCTGATATTGGCTGCATTTAATTTCCGTGAATGAAATAAGTGAAATAGCATCTGATAAAATAAAAATAGGACCTCCATGACGTTAACTCGTTCATGGGGAAAACTTTACTCTTCATGTGTCTTTGTGCCCTCGATGTCAATTTATTCGACTTTCGTAGGTGCAAGTCAGCGCTCCCCACCAAGCCGTGCAGAATAACTTCCACGCTGGTGGGTAAGGCGTTTCAGTCAGCCAGTCAAGCTGGTGATGCTCTGCACACTGTGACAGGCATACCAGGCTGACCTGCTGTAAAAAAGGCTCAAAAGCAAGAGTGTGATAAGTCATGCTCCCCCTCGTAAAGACCAGCGTGTCGCACTCAGCAGCCTCAGAAAGACCTGACAACAGGACTGTCATCTCTAAGAAGAAGAGAGAGAAAGTCAGGCTACTACAGTCAATACTTCCTGGTTTGAAAAAGATGGGGGACTGCGTCCGATTTAAAAAAATCCTTGAGGCTAAAAACCGTTCCATCAGAACGCTCAAGTTCTATCAAGAAGATCGTTTCGCAAATTCAACATTGCGAATGGTTCATCACGATCAATCTTAAAGATGCTTATTTTCATAGAATAATGCCACAATGCAAGAAGTTCCTGAGGTTTGCTTACAGGGGCGAAGCTTACCAATATTGGGTTCTTCCATTCAACCTAGCCTTGTCACCCCGCACCGAATCAGTCTCAGGAGCTTGCGTTTCGACAGCGAGATCGATCCTCGCTCATCTTGCCTCTCTCAGGCTGAGACACAAAGCTAAGGGAAGCATTCTCTCTCAAGCCGGAGGGCAACTTGCTTGTGGGTTAAATTGTGTTTGTGCATTTGTGCCTTCTGAACAGGCTAGTGCAGTGCATTCTGCTTTGGGTTCAGGACAAGTTCCTGTTTCTCAGGGCGATTTATATCCCCAGATATCTCAATGTGGGAGTAGTTCTACTGTCCAGACAGAGCATATCGGTAGTGAAACAAATCTAGTTAAGATTTTATGAAATGGAGATGGAACTCTTCGCCTCCCAACAGACAACGCAATGTCCCCTCTACTTCTCTCTGAGTCAGAGTCAGACGGGGTTTGACAAGGTGCCACTGGGGAAGCATCCTCTGCTCGTCCGCTTCATTCGTTGGGCCAGGCGGCTGAGGCCTCCCTTTAGAACCAAGATGCCTTCATGGGACTTACCTATAGTCCTTGAGGGTCTTGTTGAGACCCCCTTTGAACCTCTAGAGTCAGCTTTTGACAAGCTTCTAACTCTGAAAATGTTTTTTCTTATGGCTATCACTTTTTTGAAAAGAACTTAGGATTTGCAGGCTCTGTCCATCTTGCCATCCTGCTTAGACTTTGCCCCAGGAATGCTGAAAGCGGTCTTGCATCCTCATCCAGACTACCTGCCTAAGGTTCCTTCCTTGACCGGTCACTCTTGAAGCCTTCTGCCTACGCTTTAAGCCGGTGTTTACAACGCCGGATCAGGAGAGACTTCACAGACTGTGTCCAGTCCATGCTCATCAGGCCTGCATCCACCACACTTGCCAGTGGCGTAAGTCAGAGCAACTTTTCATCTGCTATGGAGATCAAAATAGGGGGGGCAGCCGCCACCAAGCAAACAATGTCAAATTGGGTGAGGGATGCCATTGCTCTAGCCTATGAGGCACATGGTCGAGCTTCGCCTCTAGGAATTAGAGCTCATTCCACCAGTGGGGTTGCTTCCCCCCAAGCTTTGCCCCCTTGCAGCAAGTATGTGATGTGGCAGGCTTTGTCCTCTCCGCACACATTTATAAGATTTTATAGTTTGGATGTTCATGTTACTCTGGGCTGTAACAAAAAATTTAAACACCCAAAGAGGGAGGGAGGGTGTTGGGAGACGACGATGTGGCAGAGGGCTGGAGAGAAGGGGAGGTGACGGGATGGCAACAGCCGGAAGATCAGATCGTGGCGAAGAATGGTGGTGGTTCAGGAGAAGGACGACCAACCCGGAGGGGGCGGAGCATAAGAGTCCAGGGTGGTGCAGGTGGCGTGATCCATAGGATGGCCTTGAACAGGGACGGGCTGATGGTACCCCAGTGCACAACCAGGAAAACAAAATACTGAACATGAAACAGAAAAAAAAACTTTTATAAGCGCGACGCTTACAATCACTTTTGTTTGGTCCGGTCTTCTGTCAGGGGTTGCTTGCGCAGGAAACACACAACAAAGTAGATAAGATACAAAATAAGTCTTTACTTGATAAATCTAACAGGTACAGGCAGAACCGCTACACAACTCACGAAAGACAAGACTGGACAATGAACACAGGGAAAACAGGAACTTAACTCTCTGAGGTCCGAAAAGGTCATTTCGTGACATAGAGACATAAGTAATATATCAATTGAAACTATAGAATGTCTTCTTTTATTTGTGTACACTCAGAGTAAAAACAAAATGTTGTGCTTTTTGTAAAATAAAGAAAACTAACATGATGCGTGATCTCTCGTCTCCCTCTGAACGAACTCCAATCTGATAGTTCTCAGAAAATGAACTGTAACTTATGAATACTAATGACAAAAAAATGACACTTATGTCTAAAGAAATGTTGAAATGTCAGGTTTTAAATCGTGCAAGTCAAATCGAAAATAAACATTCTGTGTTTATGTAATCTGTATGAAAAGAGAACCATGTCAGAAGTCCGTGATTCAGCTCATTATCCGCTAATGCGGCCACGCCCACGGAGCCAGCGCTATTCAGAGGCAAATTAAGAGGCAATACATGCATACATCGTCTCAATCGTGTATTTATTGTCTTGAAAAGTGTTTATTTGGATGTTAAAGCAATGGTTAGCGATCTCTAGATCTTTATATGAATTTGTGGCCTAAAGGTGTACAGAGCGCCCTCCGGCTGCAAGTATGAATTGAAAACACCATTCCTGAAATGTCCTCTTCTTCTTTAGAATAATTTGTGGACTAAAGGTGTACAGAGCGCCCTCCGGCTGCAAGTATGAATTGAAAACACCAGCGCTCATAGTAATGACAATGAATATTAAATAAATATAACTCCTCAGTATAGAAAATTGACATAAACATATGAGAATCCAATATTTCTCCAAATGTGCATGCTTTTAAACTAAAAGCCTATATTCAGACTCTTTGCATCACAGAAATACATTATATTTTAAAGTATATAATATAAAACCATTATTTTATATTGTAATAATATTTTTCTGTATGTTTCATATACACCATGATGAGCTTGAGACATCACAGAAGGTTTTTTTCATAGCCTACCTGACTGAAAGGCCTCATTATTATGCAGCTCATTAGAGCTTCTTTATGCGATTATTTTGTCTTCTCAGGTGTAAATGACCCATTATTCATGATGATTCACGCCTCCACGCAAACTGTGTTTCTTGACAAAAAGTGTCTTACAAAAACTAAATCAATATATTGTTTTATATGAACAAGTAGGCATTAAAATTTTTACAAAATTTTGAAGCAAAAACTCTAGCCTACAACCTTCAAAACCAGAAGTATTGTGAACAGAGATTTAATATATATTTTTGGCCTTATTTCAGTGACTTAAATTTTTAGTTTTTTCAATAACCACGCATAAACGTTATTCCTTCAAAAACACAAACATGTACATACATGTTCCTCACATATTATTGTAGCCTAGTTTGTGCTGAATACAGTGTAATGACACTTTTTCCATTAATATGTTTATGAACAACTGAAAAAAGCACAAATGTCAGGGCATGTCAAAACTTCTCCAGGCCCCAAATCAGCCTCAGACTCCAGAGGGTTAAATATACAGAGTAATTAACCAAAATGACAAACAGCTGATGATAATCTTGTAGTGTCCATGGAGATAAATTATGGCGGGAAAACAGAACAAAGGAGAACACGTGACATGTGACAATCAAAACAAACAGAATGTGACTGAATCCATGACAACAGGTTAATTGATTGTAACATTTAATTCTGCTACATCAAGTTAATTCTGTTAACTTTATTAAATGTTTTAACTGTCACTTCAGTTTCTTAGTATGAATTAGCCTATCATATGCAGTAAAAGACTGCACTGTAGAAAGTTTTGAGACACAATCTCAACTCTGTCATGCTGATATTGTGAGACAGCTTTTCACCTCGACGAGAAAAAATGTCACATTTTAAAATCACCACACCCTAAATAAATTATATAAAGTAGTTTCTCCTGAGTTCTAAATGTTTTGTTTATTTACTTCCCAACTTCCATCATTTTCCATTTGGAGCATTTCCATCATTTTACTGTAAGGCAGTTGAAATTACCTTGGGATCGTTTAGTCAGCCAATTTCCTTAGATCAGAGGTCTCTTTTTTCCACCATGAATTAGTAATATCATATAATTGGACAGCTGTGGGCTGGTTGCAAGCTGTTCAAACAAGTGCATTATTTGTCAGTATTTGTTAAATCTTGAAACTGATCCAGGCTCTGAGTCATTGTGTAAATATGTCAGATACAACTGAAACATAATGCAAATTCTTCTTGTATCAATTCAGAGGTGGAGTTGATGCTCTGATATTAGTCACTCAAACATCTGCAGTAGTTGCAGATGAGTTCTATTCTGATAGGATAGCAGAGAGCAGGCAAAAATAATACAAAATAATTCTACTAACCATTATTTTAGCCTATATGTCATGTGAATAATTTTACATATTTTGCACCAATGCAATTCAAAGTAATATTATTGAATTTAACACAATTGTTTGACATTCAATACACTGCAAAGAATTATTTGCACTGTATTTAAAAAAATATATTTTTAGAGTATGTTTTAGAAAAAAATACTATTTCACTATTTCTACTATTAATTCAGTGTGATATTTGCTGTTTCTTTGTAATTACTAGCAATCAGAATGAAAATAGTTTCAAAGAGTATCCAACACTTTTTTTTTTTTTTTTTTTTTACAGAGTATCCTTTACGCATTATACATTTTGAAAGATTTTAAGTTGCTTTTAGATAATGTCTTGATTTTTTTTCCCCTTATTCAATTGCAAAATAGATTTTTCTTATTTTATGCTTAAATGTAACCGAATTTTAAAAGGTTTATATTTAAAACAATAACTTATCTGCCTCTTTTTTATTAAACAAAAATGTTGGATTCTATAACTGTTTATACACAGGCTGTAGTAGGCAGCCTGAATTTTTTTATTTTTTTTTTGTGTAAAGTGTAGCCTATTTTGTTCATTGTATTGCAATCTTTAGGGGAACAAATTAACTTCTGCTTGAGTGTGAACATCAGATGTTTCATTCAGATTTGCATGTGCTGAAGTGTCATTAATCAAACTGGCATTCTCGAGAGGCTGTTGGCTGCAGCTCTGACTCACGGTGGCAGTTTCTATCCTTCTTTGCATCTTTTCTTTTGTTAGCTCCTCCCGCAGTCTGTCTGTGGGCAACTTGACTTATGCAATGTCAGTTTGCATAACTGCAGCATAGCGCATTTTTCCATACATTCTTAGCAGGAATGAGCCCTTGAATAATAAAACAGCTTATCCCATGAATTGTCAGCTTCATTAAATTATTCACGCAATGCAATGGGCACAGACAGGCTCTCCGCCACTGGAGCAGAGAATTGACACTTGAGAAATGAGAAATCCTTTTTGTTTGCCTATATCTCTGTGTTTTTAATGAAATCAGAGGGCTGAGTCTCCTTTCGTCATGTTTACCATTCCTTGCGGCACGGATGGACCGGTTTCTGTTGAGTCATCTCGAACTTTGAAGTGAGAGTTTTATATTTTTTGTAATATATGCCTAAACCTACGCTTCCATCTGATATTTTCTATGTGAGGGGATTAAAGTAAACACAGTTTTTTTTTTTCTTTTCATATTTTCTTAAAAAATATAAGAAAGTCTTATTCCTGTGTCCTGGAATTTTTCAGGGCATAAAACATAAAAGGCCACTTTTAATGTTTGTTAGCTGAAATTGATTTCCTGCATTAATTAGATTAAATAAATCAATTTATAACTATTTATAACCCAATGAACCATGTATTCAATCCTGCCCTACACTGATGACACCCACTTACCGACAGTTAGCATATCACCTTTCACATCATTGGGCACATTTCAGTAATCAAGAGATCAAACAGTATATGCCATATTATGTTGACAGTTACAAATCCACAGTAACTGTCTATGCTGGCAACATTTACAGTTTTAATGGAGAAGTCATTTCATTCAGGTTCCATCAAAGAGGGTGTCGGAGGCGTTCAGAGATTCAGGAAAATCTCATCACACTCATTTCATCTTGACTTTCTTTTTCCCCATCAGGGTTTCTGTTGGTGTAGCCATCAAGCATGAAGTGGAATTTGTTCAAGAAGAAACCTGCAGCCATGGTGGGCCCCGAGCCCACCGGTGCCAGCGTCCTGACGATGGCCCCTGTTGTTTCTACACCTGCAGACAACTCCACCGAGCAGCAGGGCCCAGTCAGCAAGAATGATGTCTTTGGTGACATCAAAAACAAGTTTCTCAATGAGATGGACAAGCTTCCACGTGAGTGCATGACTATATATGTGGTGTTTTGTGATATTATGAATTTAAATTTTCCTGACATTTCTACAGTAACTGTAACTCAAGCGTCAAACACGGCTCAGAGCTTCAGACTCTTTTCTAACCAAATGGACCATGTATTGCCTAGATATGCCCTAGCAAGCACTCAGAACTTCCTAGCAAAGCCCTAGCAACCATTAAGAGCATCTTAGCAATGCCCTAAAAAACAACCCTAGCGGCTACAGACCAACCACTCAAAACACACTAACAATGCCTTTGCAACCATAAAAACATCCTGTAAACCATCTAACAACACCCTAGAAACCACCTAGAAATGGCCTAGAATCCACCCAGAGCAACCTAGCAATGCCCTAGCAACCATAGAAAAACTTAGAAACCACTGAGAAACACCCTAGAAAACCACAACACTCCAAGCAACATATTTACTGCATAGTACCAACTTGGAACACCCTAGCAATGGCCTAGCAACCATCTAGAACACCATAGCAACCACCTAGCAATACCCCAGTGACCACTCAGAACATCCTAACAAAACCCTAGCTACCATTAAGTACATATCTGAGCGGTGCCCTAAAAAACAACCACAACACCCCAGCTGTCATTTAGCAATAGCCTAGAAACCAGGGCTGTCCCCAACTAAAGATTTTTGTAGTCGACTAGTAATCATTCATTTAGCCATTAGTTGAGTAATCGTAGGATTATATTAATTTAATTACTTAAATATTTATAAAGCTTGCTGGCAAGCTTTGAAAAAGTAATGATTATGAATGTGAAAATAGCAAGGAGACATTTTACCGTATTGTTCAGAATATAAGATGACCCTGATTAGGGCTGCACGATTAATCGCATGCGATTGTCACGCGCATTTCGTCAGTAAAGCCGGTTCCCTGATTACCGCTAAATCGGCATCACCTGCTTTCATTGAAAGCAGGTGATGGCGATTTAGCGGTAATCAGGGAACCGGCTTTACTGACGAAATGCGCGTGACAATCGCATGCGATATATCGTGCAGCCCTAACCCTGATTATAAGATAACCACCCCCCCCCACCCATCAGATTTTAGCCAAGGATTATTGGAATCTTTTAGGATTCTCAAAATGTGTCTCAGACGACCAAATTGTGGCCAAAATCGCACAATGTGCACCCGCCTTTAGACGATAAGTGTTTCTTTGACTGTTAGCATTTTTAGCTGTTTTCTTTTTGCGCTCGCAATCCTCTAACATTACATTCTGACACATTGTTTTATGCAAATTTGGTGCCACCTACTGATACAGATGTATTATTGACATTTAAATCTCTAGACCCATAAAAGACGAACCTATTTTCTCAGATGTATTTCTAAGAAAAAAAACATTGTCTTGTATTTGGAACAATACAGTAATTATTTATGAATAAACTGAATCAGTGTCGGCTGCAAAAATGAAGTTGACATTAGCACAGGTACTTCTCTAAGATTCATCTGGAAAACATCAGCTTTAGTTATACAAACATCTGATAAACGTCTCAGAAAAAGCAGTTTTACATACATTCTAAATCATAAACATCTTAAAGACATTTTCTAAATGTATATTTAACGTCTGACAGGAAACTTCTTAGAGACATAGTTCAGATGAGCAAACACTCTAAAAACACATCTTGTAGATGTAAATACAGACATCAAATTGACGTCTCCGAGATGCACATGTGCTATCAGGCTTTTACTACAAACAAAACCAAAAAACCATGGTTATTGTAGTTAAACCATGGTGACCAAAAAATTTGCTATGGTTTTGCTACACTAACCGTAGTTGGACAGCATAGAAATAACCTGGCAACCACCCAGCATCTGCCTGTAAGGCCTGTATACTGTATAAACTATAACCTTCTAAAACTTTTAAAATGTTGCAAAGTCAGCTTTGTCAAGCCAACATTAATGTATGTCTTGACGACTTTCTTTGTCTAGTTGTAAAGAGAATATTCCTTAAGCTACGTCTTTGCAGTTACCTACAAGCAGAGAGGTCTTTGATAAAGGAGTAATGATCAAGACAGTTTTGGCTCTCTTAATGGCCCTGACAAATCTAGATTTCTATTTCCAGCCCCTGTTTTCAGTTCCTCCATTTTTCTCTGTCTTTCTCTCACTTTCAGTGCCTCCCTGGGCCATCATCGCCATCGCGATCGTAGCTGTGATCCTCATTCTCACGTGCTGTTTCTGCATTGTTAAAAAGACCTGCCTTAAGAAGAAAAAAGGCAAGAAGGGAAAGAAAGGAAAGGGAGACGTGGGAATGAAGAACATGAAGGGAGGAGAGGTACGACCACCCAACACCAAAGCACTTCAGCCTTAAAGGGATAGTTCACCCCAAAATGATCAACTCTATCATCATACAGTACTTACTCATTCTGATTAAGCTCTCTATTTCTTTTTGTCATGACATAAAATGAGATGTTACATGAAATGTCCAGTTGTTCTTTTATACACAGTAAAAGTAGATGGTGATTTATAATGCCAAGCACCAAAATGACATAGAAAACAGTGTTATTTTAGTGTCACTTTTTTTTTGTCCTTTTGGAGCTTGGCAGTATAAACCACCATTCATTTTGTGAGGTAAAGTAGCTGTTTGCACATTCTGCTAAATATCTCCTTTTATGTTTCACAAAAGAAAAGAAAATGGTTTGGAATGACATGAGACTCAGTAAATGATCACTAAATTTTAAATTTTGAGTGAACTACTCCTTTAAATCTGCAGTCACGGCTGTGTACAAAGGGACAGAAAGATTAACATTTTTCCACTTCATAGTTTCCATCTGTTGCTAATGAGTTTAATAGGGTTCGTTACATATCTAATCTGAATCTTTCTCTTGCCTAATGCTTTTAAAGCTTTTTCTCATGCAATATATTTGAAATACTCAGCAATCTCAAAACACCAAAGCGTGTCTGTTTTAAAAATGGCTGTGTTACTACCTCACATAACCTTAATATAGCTTCTAGGTCAAGTAAATGGATGGTTGGTATTCTGGAAAGATTTTTTAGCCATTTAATATTCATGGAATATAAAATATTCAGTGTTGTACGTCATTTGCTGCCTGTAAAGCAGGAAAGCTACATGAAAGATTTCCCGCCACATCGATTCATTTGCCGTGTTCATATAATTTGGTTTCCAGAAGAATGTATGTGCTGTTAATCTCTTGTGCTTTTGTGTTAAAAATGACACATTTTCCAGCGAATGCACAGCACTAAATCTCTTTTTTATATCTGTTTTGGAAATAAAATAGCTGAACAGCTAAAGAGTTTTGCTATATTTGCTGTATTGTGTCAGATCCCGCTGTGTGCTGTATACTGTATTTGCCATTGTGACAAGCTAATTTTCCTCTGGGAATCATTAAAGTTCTGCCTGTCATATCCTAATATATCATTTTCTTTATAATCTTGGAAAAAAAAATTGTGCTAAAACATCATCAAGACAGGCTTATTATTTAAGGGAGACCAGGGGCTATTGTTTTTTCATTTTCTTTTATAACTTACTGAATACTGCATATCTATCTGCTAGCTTTTTGTAAGTATTTTATATACCCATTTATATGTGGCAAAAGTAACTCTTTAGACGTATAATGAGAATGACAAAACTATAAAGTTAAGTTACATTTTAATATATATATATATATTAAAATAGAAACTCTAACGCATATACTTCTATTCTGTACTGTATCTCAAATTATT